>VWPV01023184.1:0-39785 GCA_013389885.1 Geococcyx californianus | reverse complement strand
TGACAAGTAGGAGTAGGTGGTAGGTGTTGGGCCATAGGTTGGACTCAATGATCTCAAAGGTCTCTTCTAACCTTACAATACTGTGATACTGTGATGATAATAATAGGGGAGAGTTACACTGACATTCTTTTATTGAGAAATTTCCTTTTTCTTCATTTTGTTGTAATTTAAAATGAAGACAAGCACAACAGGTGAAGTTGCTCAATATTCTACAATGTAAGAAGGCAATGCATATGTACATACATATGCAAGCTATAAAAAAAAATGCAGGACAATAAACATTTCACCACCTATAGATGAAAGACGCACAAGCGTCACATACATATTAAGAGTCTGATTCTCCATTCTGTTATATGGGTTTCCTGCAATTTTACCTTCAGATTAAGGAACAAACCCTAAAGGGATTAATTTCAGCATCTTAAATCTATAGCAATTTAGAGTCAGGCCTGCAGTTTAATTGCAAGTGCAAAATTACGAACAGTTGAATTATTCCTTGTTATACTATAAATTTTAATTTAATAGAAATTAAATAAATGCAATGCTATTCTGTTAATATTTTATTATTAAATAATAACGGATATGAATTAATTAAATTAAATATTTATATTACTTTTTATCATAGAACTATCGCTACACCCATTAATGCTTTCTCATGCTGCACACCTTCATAAAAGTTAACCTGTCTCCAAAAACAAGAAGCATTTTCCATCCTGAATCAATTACAAGCCCCAAATCTCATTTTGTGGACATGCTCCATTTTCACCTGTTTCTATAACACTCCCTACTTGGCATAAAGAGACCTCCTTAAAGAGAGCTCCTTTCAAACCCACCTGCCTCAAGCAAATACTTCTGCAAGAGGAGGAGCCTCTGACCTGAGTTCATCATCTACACAGCTGCTGAAAATTACTTCCTGAAGTGTATTTCCCTCCTCTCCAAGCTTCAAAATGATTAATTAGATGAGCAAATAAACTGCGTAACATGCAGACATCACACCTATCCACGTGGCTATGCGAGTTTCTCCTTGCTGCCCGAGCAAATAAATTTGGAGCCATAAAGTAGATGTGCTTGAACACAAACCCCTGAAGAACTGCAAAAGTCAACCTTGACCAAGTAAAAATCAACATTACAGGGGAAAAAAAAAAACAAACCACCTAAAAAAGCCTTATGATACCCTGAAGCACAGACAATCTCCTTCAAAACCCTCATACTTGTTACAAAAAAATCCACCTTTAAGATTCACAGCAGCAAGCAAGCCAGAGTTGTCCTGCCTATAACCCAACCTGAAAATCTAGTAGAGATGCCTTGAACAATGTTACTGCCTTGCACAAATATTGCCCCCCAAAATGCAACATTACTGCATGCACAAATAGAAACAGGTCGTGCTAGTCTGGATCGGCCAGAATGCACAACTTTTTCTGTACAGCAACATCTTTACACACAAAAATGCATTCGGTTTCATAATGCCCTTCAGCGCCACGGTTTGCAGGCTCCCAGATATTTCCATTCAGATATTTAACAACACTTTCCTTTTTCCACTTTTCTGTGGAAGCAATGACAAGATCTTTTAGATAGGTCTTTTTTAACTAGAAGGCAAGTATATTCTGCCAAGACAACGTAATGAGCAATGAACAGAAGAGTCAACAAGGATGATCAGGTGTCCTCAAAACCAGAAAAAAAACCCTCACAAAAGCAAGGCAATCTACCATTTAAACTACATCATCAGAACACGGATACTTCATAAATACATGATACACTGAAGATGAGCTTGCATAACGTTATCTTACAGGTTGACATAATCTCAGAAAGCCTTCTAAATACTTCGAGTGTGTTGAAAAACGAAACAAAAAAAAACACATAGAAAGAAATCCAAAGAGAAAGACTCAGAAATGCAATGAGAAAATTCTCACCAGGAAGGAAAAATCCAAAAGCTGCTGCTTCTTAAAGATTTGTAGGCTTTTAAACACAGGATACCTGAGAATTTCCTTCATTACAACAGCCTTGTTTAGTTCAAAAAAGGTATGCCTTCAAGTAGCACCCAGAATAAGCGAAGTCTAAGCCTGCAATGGCACAACTATGAGAAAAACAATGACTATTTCTTCTACCAAGACCTTATGCAGCTCTGCTCATGCTTGCCAGAATTTACATGTGAGTTTTGTCGTTCTCCCAGCCTTGAAGCACAGTAGCTACTCTGTACCCACTGAATACTTAAACACAATAAGGAAACCCATAGATGAGAAAGACACAACATAAACTATTAATAGGATATCACACATTGCACAGTGCTTTCCTTGATCAAAGAAAATCAGACTAAATCTTAATTGCTGCATTTAAAAATAAAGAGTTAGGTTAAGCACGCCTTTCATCAACAGAAGTAAAGTTGAATTTGTCAGGATGACAAAAAAAATAGCGGCTGTGAGGAACAACAGGTTGTGTGTGATGAACTGCACAAAACTTCAAAAGGGATGCCTTTAGTAGGGAAAATTTTAACTACAGGGGGTTTTAATACTACAAGGTAAGGATTGTTAAGATCTTTACTGAGAATGACCTCAAAAGTAGCCAGACAATTCAGCTAGATGTTCTCGAACTCCATTTCAGTGCAACACTGCCCACCTCCGTCATTCCGAAATAATCCAACATACGCTGGTCCTGCTTTCCAGTCCAATTGCTGCTTATAAATGCAGTCAACCTAAATGAGAAAACCTGAGCCTAACTTTAAAGAAATATTCTGCTTACATGCCTGTCACCTGAGTTCTACTTTAGAGAATAGATTTCTAAAAGCATACAAATCAAAGGCAGAAAGTGCACTTCAAAGATGTGTATAAAATTGAAAACAAAGTAATCCAGCAATATTCCCGTTAATGAACAGCTTTTGTGAACTCAACATATTAAACCGTGGCTTGTTAGTTTCCCCATCACCTTTAAAAACCGGCTACTACACAAACTCAGTCTGGCTTTCGAGTCCTGGCTTATGTGAATGGAGGACACCTTTCAAGATCAATTCTCTAAGCAGTCATCAACCTCTAACCTACATTGGCATTTTCACCTGCATTAACAGAGGCTCCTCCTCTATTTGCCAAGTGACACAGAGTACGTGTTTGGAACCGTCAGCCTGAAGTACCATCACAAAACTCCTCAGATATGTATCCAGACCTGAACAATAAGCTTCCCCTATACCTATGTTACACAGTAAAGGTCTCGGAAAACACAGCACTTCAATCTATATTCTATATTTGCAGAAAAAGAACATACAATTTTAAAACAATTCAGTCTTCCTAAAATGAAGACCGGGACAGAATTACAGAAAATTGTATCAACACCCAAGCTTTCATTTCAATTCAGTATCTGTTGTGGTACCTTAGACAACCACACAACTTCAGGTTTCCTACATGCAGACTAGTACAAAAAATGTCTATTTCTCAAGGCCACTAACTAATGCTTAAATAAGATATGCAGACACAAAGTATGATACAGATGTGTAGGAGGACGCAATTCCTCGAATATAGGAAGGGTTTTTTCCCCCCTGTGAAAACTAAAATAGTATAAACATTTCAAAATTAAAAACTCGAGAAAAATAGTGTAATTTTGATTTTAAAATTGTAGAAATAATCTGTGAGCACCTAAGTGCTACACTAGTAAACACAGCCGTGGGGAAAAATTAAACACAAACAAAAAATCCAAGTTTTGAAATACAAATGTTCTGGATGTAATACTTAGGTCAGCATCAGATTTGGATATATCTGCAAAAATATTTTCTAACACAGCTGTCCTAATACGATATTACAGCTGTGCACACAAGTGCAAATCTGTGTGTTTTCAAAAGCAGCCATTTGTTTGTCCAGTATTTGTCATTTTTCAAGAACCCCTTCCAGCTCCTGTTGAAAGGGGCTCAGTTGACTTTGGAAACAAGCAAACCAGATCTGCTGAATGAGAGAACTAGAGAAGCACGCAGCTTAATTACAACACTGATACTTCCATGAAACACAGAGTTCCTTCCCCATAACTACATTGGTACATCTTGTTTTGCCAAAAATACATTTGATTATCATCAGGTATCCTATAAAGAACATTCATCAGCTGGGCTTGCACACACGTGAACGTGAGCTGTCTTGCGTTTGCTTTGGTTTATCGGTTTGGATACTCTTTGAGAGAAATACATACTTTTACATCTTACTCTACAGATACAAAAAGGAATAATTCAAGATACAAATTACCCTACACTTGGATTAATCAGCATTTCAGTTTTACAAATAAAGCTGCAATTACCAAGGATCCCTTCATACACATCAAAATGTATCAAAGTTTGAGTTTTGAAAGCAGAGATGCATTATCAAGAAAATTAAGCTTACTGTATTTTATTCACCACTACTATCTATTACAAAAAGGAACAGCACAACTGGCAAGACATTTTCTGGGTTAACTTATCTCTGTCCTTGAATTGGGGGCAACAATAAAGGAAGCCCATTTGTCTTCCTGTTCCACAGTGCCTCATCTACTCACCTTGAGTAGAAAGTTTCTGCAAAGCTCACCAGAATATTTAAAGATGTTACTAACACTTCACTGCCACAACTGGCAACATTAAAGTCTGGTCCTTTTTGATACTTCTGATCGCTCTTTAGTCCCAGTTTCTGCATCCCGATAGTTCGAGGATACATTCAACGTCATAGAACCATAGAATTGTTTGGGTTGGAAGGGACCTTAAAGATCATTCAGTGCCAACCCCCAACTTTTCTGCTGGACACAAGTTATTAGCCTTCAGTGTAACAGAACAAGCTGAAAACTCAAAAACATGGGAAAAAAAAAATATCTATGCATAAAAGGGCATGGCTATTACAAAATCCACATTTAAAAGCTGTGAATCCGGACTCAGCTCTAGAAGAACATAATGCAATCATCCTACATGAGTAATGGATGGTTCTTTGATACTGATAGAGGAACACAATAACTAATACACTCTGTATTCATACAAGTAAAGCAGTAACTCCTCAAAAGATCTGTTAAATACTCTGGTGTATCATAATATCTTGTTTGTAAGATTGAATTCAAGGTTGAGGTTAGGTCTTTGGGGTCAGGTCCTCTCAAGTAAAATTTTCACAGTGACCGCTAACGTACAATTTTTTTCCAAGGATTTGACGGCTAATGCACTTTTTTTCCACTGATTCTGTTCAATAAGAGTACAATTTATTCTTCAAATATTCTACAATAATACAGACTTCTTGCAAGTTTTAGGTCCCGATGACCTAATGACAAAGTGATTTTACTCATTTGTTTAGACAACAGCACTCTGTGCCATAGTGTTTATCACATTCTAGGAAGAAATGCACTCTCTGAAACCATTTAGCTTATTAGCTGTTCCTCATCATTACAGTAGCCGGTCATCTCAACTTTCTACCATTACAGAAAGTGTTATTTCTTTTTTACAAACACCGAAGCACATGAATTACAGAAGAAATTGGTGAGAAAAAGCAAACGTTACGTGTCGTTTTATGTGCCTGCATCAAGTCTTCAAGTACTCCCATACTCGTTCCGTTGCCAGGTAATCCTAGAATATCCTGGCTTCAAAATTCCCGACCCAAACTGTGGTTCTCAGGAATGTGCTGCTTAAAACTTGGAAATATTCTGCGGCTAGCTTGTTTCTAACCATGATTAGCACAAACAAACTAGACACTGTGCACTGTGTACAATGGCAGTAGCACTTCCATCCTTAGCTAAGAACTATTAAATACTGATTCAAACAGATCCTGGAATCCATTTCTTCCAGATGAGTGACATAAGCTCAAAATTTTGGGAGAGGTTCAGAGTAAATCCCTTTTTTGCAAAATGCTGTTGCATTCACAGAGTGTTAAAGATGTTTACCCCAGTATATTTTATAGACCTGGTGGCTAAATTACTTTTCAGAGGTGTAAAAGCTTTGGGTTCTTCTGTCAACAGGAGACTTCAAAGCCAAACTCTTGCACCTTGTGAATGAACACCGAATAACAGACAGTGCTGAGCTCAGATCCATCACTTATCAATAAGGTCTTACTCCACATGGAGCTCTGAAATCAATGCAACTCTTGGGTTCACTCACTGGGCTTTTAATAATATATAGGGTAACTTTTAACACTAGTTTGAAAATTCCCACTGCTCACCTCACATGAAAACACACACTTCGCTTGTAGTTTACTTATTGACCCTTCATAACGGTTATCAGCTACAGTTCACTGGAGTGCCCATGTTTTCAGGTATTATCATCATTTATTCCTTCTTACATCAACTTTGTAACATGCTTTCCAACACATACAGCTAATAATAAATTCTGTGGACACTGACAGATAATTGTTCCTCAATGCTGCATGAGTTCTCCAATACATTTTTTTCTTGTCTGTGTAGTACTGTTTTAAAGTCAGTTATGGTTTTGTTTCGGGGGGCTTGAGGTTGGTTTTTTTTTTAACCAGAATTTCAGTTAATAGGTGTAAAAATAGCACAAGGATATTCCTGTAGCACCTTCTATTACCTCCTACCTTTTCTGCCTACATCTTGATACAATTAAATCAATTTCTAGTGCAGTGTGATAGACTGAGCTCTCAAAAACTACTCATGCTCATTTTAAAAGTATGACATGAACTGTGGCAACGCCTCCTAAAATATGATCTTCGTGCCTACATACACAGCATGAGGCCATTTACTTGCCAAAAATAAATTTAAAATATAACTATTAAATGCTATAACTGGTACAGGCATTTATGTATCATTTATGGACACACTTAAGCATATATTGGATACTACTGAGCTTTTTACACGTGCACAGCAATGGCAACCAGCCTTTGGTGCTGTCTGAAGGCCTGACAGGGTCATCAGCCATCTGTTCCCACGCTTATTTGCCTAAGAAACCAACTGCTCCGTCTGCAAACAAACTAGACTCCAGGATCCACCAGATCCAGTTCTATAGGTGGTCCCAAACTTCCCCACAGGGATGGACTTCACACAGTTAATTATCTGCTGCTTGGGGAGAAAAGGGGAAGGGGGGTGGTTTGAAAATAGCACAGATCCACCCCAAACACACACTTTTGTAACCCCACAATTGAATATCACTCCAAACTGGGGAGGCTGGGTGCACATCACAAACTGGTTTGAGAAAAGCATTGCCACGCGTCAGTCCTTTGGTACCGAGGATGCAGCAACTCCGAGAAGACTTGTGAGGCAGAAAATAACAGGCTGAGCTGCCAGCGCAGTGCTAAGCTGAGAAGCGTTCGCAGCTGCACGCAGCAGGACACCAGGCAGCAGGGGAGAGGTTACTCAGCTTCTACATTTCACCAGTACAACCAGTACCGAAAAACAAGCACCTAGTTCTGGCACTCACAGCTGCAGAATGCTGATAAAACAGGGAAGGCTAAAAACCAAGAAAGCAATCAAGGGTGGAAAAACTTGTTTTACGTTGAGATGACTCAAGAACGCTCCTGCTCCACTTCCAGTGAGAAAAAGGTGCCAATATTTTCACTTACATGGGGAGCACGGACCCGGCACACTGAGGGCTCCGCAATGCAGACCTGACTCAAAACAAGAGAAAACAAGGCAACTCAGGAAAAAAAAAAAAATATGTAGGGTAGATTTTCTGGATTAGGAGGATTATGCATTTAATTTTGCTGGTTATAGGAAATGGTGAGGTTAACTAACCAATGGAAAAAAATTGTTAAAAGCCTGTAATGGACTTGAGTCCAAGTGATTTCACATATGTACAGATGCTTTTCTAAAGCATGTGTTTGACTCAATGGGAATTAATTCAGAGTTACCCTACAATCTGCGTAAGGCAGATAATCAGAAGGTTCATTTCTGGTCTTGTCTGTGAAAACCCACAGAAAAGATTTTATATGGTTTAGTAACGGACTTCGTAGTGTTAGGTTAAAGCTTGGACTTGGTCTTGAGGGTCATTTCCAACTTAAAGAATTCTATATAGGAAGTATTAAAGAGTAACAAAAGTACTCCCTAATAAAAATATTTTTTTTAAGTTTTCTAAAAGATTGCTTTCCTTTCAAAAAACACTTTTCAGTGCAGGTGGTTTAGCTTGTAAGAGGAGTTTAGTATGCTCGTATGGCTTATGCATCTACATTTCAAAACAAGACTTCAATAAAAAAAAGTATTCCTTATGAATTCAAAACATCATTCGAACTATCACTGTAATTTAAAATTGTAATACAGAGAGAATCACTCACACTAGAAGAAATATTTTGCAAAGCAAAATCACAAAAATAAATTTAAATAAAGATCAAATTTTATATGAATAAAATCATAATTACTGATCTTTCTACTAGTTTCATTATACCAGCATTCAAATGTTGACTTATAGAAACATGATTTGCAGGTGAAAAGTCTCACATACGATGTCAATAACAATTATACCTAATTATTAAGTCGGGTGCAGGCCACGCTGATGACAAAGGCAACTTTGCCACCGATCGTCTGACTCCAGATTTCACCCTGGATTATAAATAGGTTGCAGCAGTTTGATGGGGATGTCGTTTCACATTTAAAGTTAAGGCAAGCCAAGTCTGTACCATTTCTCAAGTGGACAAATTTCTTTTCCCATCCACATCTGCTCATTCTGGCTTCCTCCTTTGGGTCCGCAAGGGACTTAAGGCAGGGCAAGTAACATGAGGAAACTGAGCCAGTTTAAAAAAAAAAAACCTTGGCTGGGAGGTGGGGAGAGATGTTCCTGTTGATACTTTCCAACTTTCAGTGGGAATATTAACGCTTACTTAAGAAGCGCAAAGATGTAACCAAAGAGTAGCCTGAAGGGTAGAGTCACTCCTTTCCAAAACAGCAGGGACTTCAATTTGCCCGCAGCTAAAACTAACTTTTTTGCTATCATATTATTGTTTGTTTACAGTCTACAATTTCAGAACAGTTTCCTTGTGTGAGTCATTCTGCAGATAGAAAAATTCAGAGCTTTACACAGAAACAAGGGGTTTGCCTGGAAGAATAAAACTTGATAGCCTTTTAACATTTCAGTTGTGAAGATTCTTGCACTTGGAAGTTGCTTTGTCCTTGAAGGAAGCCGAACCTATTATAGATAGTGCTCAAGAAATTAAGGGGAATACACAGGAGGGAGTTCAAAAGTGCAATGAGATCCTGTTTAGACAAAGTTTCATAATCAAACAGATCAATTTGCATTTTGTCTCTAGAACAACTAGGTAGCCAGGACTAGGCAAAGCAGATTAACTGAAACGTAGGTACTCAAAGGTGCGCTCACCTCTCCGCACAGTCTGCTTCATTACATCCACCGATGCAATGAGCTGGGACTCACCGCTTCACAAATAAACAACGCTGACCGTTGGAAGGCACAATTAGAAAACTGGATATTGCAAACCCTTCAAGTACTCAAAAACTTAAGAAAAGCAGTTTCATGTACATTTTTTTCTCCGAGCACCAATGTGCAAACCAGAGCTAAGGAAAGAGGCAAATCATTGCTCCAACCTGAAGAAAACTTTTTTCTTTTCTTCTAAGAAGTCACTCTGTGAGTAGCAACACTAATGAAACTTGTTGTCCTGTAGCGCTGCTTTTCAAGCTTGATTGACTTTGACATCTAAAGACGTAGAAGCTGTGACTGCAGCTTTTCCTACAGTTGGACCATTCATAATGTTTGTCTCCATGAATTCCCTGGAGTCTCATAACACAACTGATTTGCTCAGCCTTTCCCTCTCCCCTTTTCAACAGGAAAACTGTAACCAACCAACAAATTCAAAGGTATAAGACAGGGGAAGAAAGAGTGGCAGATGCAGCATTAAAAACGTCATTTCCTTAATAAATTAATCTTTCAGAAAAAAACTGGACGCTGTGCCTTTATGCTTGTGGTTTTGTTTACCTCTTGGGAAGCACGCTGTTCGAAGCCCCCTACTACAAAAATAGAATTCTTTGGCTTTCTTATCTTTCACCTGTCTGCCATAAGGAGGAAGACAGAATTCTCTTCTCCTCCCCTTTTTCTGACTAAATTTATTTTTTTTTTTTAATTTTGGTAAAAAAAAAAAAAAAGTTTTTGCCATATTTTTCCCCTAAAAGCAGAAATAGGGCACAGGAGGAACACACAAACAGCACACAACATATTTAAGAGAGAAGAAAATAAGCCAGAATTGCATTCAGATATTCATCCTGAGCAGAGAGTAACAGAATTTACTGCCAGGCAGAGATGAAGCCTAGATCATTCTGAAAAGTGACTGACAGATGTGAAGTCAACACAGTAAGAATAGCAACACTTCAATTTATGTGACGAGTCACCACATGCTTCACAATGCCAGGACTAAATACAAAAATAGATAAATACGAGTAATAAAGTAGTACTAGAGAATCTTTTTGCCCATTTTCCCCCTCATCCATCCTTCCTTCACCCAGTCCCAAGCAACATCTGCAAAGCAGCCTATTTGGCAGTTCTCTTACAGGGGGAAGGCAGAGTTACCACAGTATTGTCAATTAATTTTGACATTTGCTTACTAAGATTGATCAACTATTTTTGATGTCTCTCTGCTATGTTTCTACTTCTTAGTCTAGAAAAGAAATCAAGACAAAAATACTTCACATCTCTCACCAAAGAATTAAAGGTCCCAAGTTATCCTTAGGTAAATTATTTCTCTTACAATAGTGTTTGTAATGCTTCCTATCTAATGCAAGTTGTAGAAGAGCAAAAATAACCACATTTCTCTTATATGAAGAAAAATAAAGACCCTTTTATTTTCAAGTGTTTAAACCTGCCCTTAAAAATTCATTTCCTTAAACAATCCAGTGACAGAAAATAGCCTTTACATGTGTCCAGTTTAGGTCACAAAGTTCAGTTTTAATCTTGCATAAGAGAGATGCACCCAACTGCTTAAGCCTTGAGACCACACTTAAATGTTCAGAATAACGCACAAGGTTCTATTAACACTCGTGTAGACTGTACCTACAGCCCGTAAATTAACTGCCAATGCAGTTCTAACAGCCAAACACACTTTTCAATCTCTATGTCATTCTGAAATATTCTTTATAATAATTCCTACTTACAGAAGCAACCGCTACAAAGCGATCCACATCAAACCCAATTTGCCAAGTGCAAGTATCGCTGCTGCAGAAGTCCAGCCGTGGCTCCTTGCATATAAAGCATATACTCACGCTTCACAAACAGAAATAGCATGCAAAGGTTTCACAATAAAAAGCAAAACTATCATTGCCCACGGAAGCCAGAAAGTTCTTCAATCACCTGGCCATAAGGCAAACTAACATTCATTTTGCAACTCTTCAGCTGGAAATGGATAGACTTGACTCTTCACCCGTTCAACACCCACCTGAATAATCAGGATTAAAAGTGCAGCCACTCCGAGTTGTAATACATCTTAACATATTTCCATATTTCCAACTCACAGGACTTGAAAAGCTTTAAATATTTGAATGCTTAATTTCATTGCAGAGTATATTTTGCTTCTAAGAACAGAGATGAACTACCAGAGAGACCACTGTGAAAGCACCTTCATTAAAATACAGGTCTCCAACAAAACAGAAACACCTCACTTCTCTGATAAAAGTCATAAGGAGAGTTTCACTGTCATTTCTAGGGCGAAGCATGAGCGAATATAGAGGAGTTTATGAGAAACCTATTCTGATTTCACAGCTCCTAACGGCGCCTTGATTGCCCACTGCGTTAGCTCAGCTCAGGAGAGGTGCTCTTCCAACATTCAGGCAGAACTTCCTCTAGGTGGGGATGGATTATTAACTTTCTACCAGAAGTGAAAATGTAACCATTGTGCCTCCCCACCCGACAAATAACAGCCAACGTTGAGAAACGTAAACGCTTTAACAGATAAACAAGGAAATACCTGTAAAGACTGGAGAAAGGCTCCAGTAACCGTTCAGAGAACGCAATAATTCACAGCAAGCTTTTAAATTTAACAAATGAAAATGCGCTTCAGCCCTTGCACTGTTACGGTTTGTTTTGAGGAGCAGCAAGACAAAGGATACGAGTAATCTCTTTAAAGCACGGAAATAATAGCTCTGCAAGCCTGTCTCCTGCAGATCGTCACACACAAAGAAGATTCACCTGGGCTCCTCACTCTCAATCCCCAGCAATTAGCCCATTGTTCCTCAGCACAGAGCAGGACAAACCCCAAATCCTCTACACACAGGCAACAAATGGCCAACTTTAAAATCTTATTAGCAAGTTCATATGCAGATGAGATCGATTATATTTGCCTTATATTACGTTTATAGCTCAGTTATAGTCGCACTGATGGAATAATCCACCAGCTGTTACCAATGAATTGCTTCTTTCTCTGCAGCATGTCCATTACTTCAGCCAGCGTTTGACTCCCAGCTTCTCAACTTCCCGAGCTTACACCTTATTAGATTTACTTTTTGGGTTTTTTAGTGATGAATGACCTTGAATTAAGTATTTAAAGGGTGTCAATTGTGTAACTGAATTTTAGTACTCCAAAGAGAAGACTGAGCCTAAAGACAACTTAAAATAGCCACTTACTGATACTTCTATTAAGGTGCTTATCAAAGAGAGAATTTTAATTTTGTAAGACACAGCCTCACTAATATATTACTAGCTAGATATGAGAACACCTTCCAGCTGTGTGTGTCCACACACTTAATAAATAGAGTTCCAGTTTTTAATGGATGTTTTACAAGGGAATGAAATGACATGTCCTGTCCAAGGTTATGTAGTGAAATAACAGCAACCAGTATTCTTCACAGTCAGTCTTTACACTGATACCAAAGGGGGTGGGAGGGAAGTGAGAGCTCTATAATTTATATCTTCTTTTCCACTACATAAAGAAAAGCAAGTGTCAGGGTATGCTTCTTTCTCACTGATAAATGACTCCCTATCACATCCAGTTTTGAGGAGAAGGTAGCTCTAGCTTCCCTGACCGCTCATTCTTGTGCAAAAATATGCAATTTCTCTGTATCTTCCAATCCCTCCCCTCTCCTGCAAACGTTGTCAGGAATTATATATATTTCACTGGGTTATATTTGCTTTTTTGTATATTATCCCGAATGTGCCTGACTGATGGCCACTTAGCGAAAACACTTGAAGAATGGAAGGGACTGGAATGAGCAGAACACTTTTGCTCTCCAGAAGCAAAAAGTCATTCAAATCCCCAAAAAAATGCGTGCTCCCTGGGCAGCCCCGCGAAGTGCACATGTCATTTCCATGGCCCCTCCGGAAGGGACAGCAGCGACACAGCTTTAGGCCGATTGCTCCCGGTCTCTCCGTTCCCATCAAGTGGAGCAGCCCGGTTTCAACCCTAAGTCACTGGGTACAATTTTTCGCCAGAGGACTTCGTCCTGTGTTCTTACAGGGAGGAACCGAGAGGTGGAGGAGCCTTAACTTCCACCACACGTGAACAAAATCATAGCAGGCGCATGCAAAAAAAAAAAAAACAAAAACAAAAAAAACCAAAAAAAAAACCAACAACAAACCGAGAAAAACAAGCCCCAAACCACCAGGCAAGTGAAAACCGCAGGAAAAGGGGACAGAGAGGAGGAAAAGGGAATCGTATCGAGCAGAGACTTACTTGAACCTGCCCTGGCAGTGCTGGCACTGGTCTCCCACCCATCCCTGGTCGCAGACGCAGGTGGAGTTGACACAATGACCCGAGAAGCAGGAGATTTTGTCGCAGGACTTGGACTGGGACACCTGGGCGTAGAGGGCCAGGTACAAGAAGCCGTAGAAGAGCAGCCAGCTGTTCAGATCCAGGAGCGAGGAGAAGCAGCAGCAGCAGGAGGAAGAGGAGGGGAAAGGTCTCCAGAGGCCCAGGGGAGCCAGGGCAGCTCCGGCTCTCCTCCTGGCGCCGCTCGGGTCCATCTTCACCACGGGGACCACGGGCCGAGGCGGGCGGGGATGGCAGCTTCTCCCGAGGAGCAGCGATCCAGCCGGGAAAGATTCAAACCCCCCGCTTCCTTCTCTCTGCCCTCCCTCCCTCCCGACCCCAGCGCTGCCTCCTCGGGCCCCTTCAGCCCCGTCACTTTCAGCTTTCAGCCATCTCTTCGTCGTCCTCCTCAGGGCTCATCGCTCCCGTCTTCTTCCATGGAGGAGGAGGAAGAGAAACTGCCTCTTGACCTTGCGTTTTCTCCTCGCTGGCGTGCACACTCACACACGCGTTCCCCTCACCATACAGCCCCCCCCAGGCTCCCCCTCCTCCTTTGTGGTCCCTCTGCCCGCACACAAGCAGGCAGCAACGAGGAGGAGGAGGATGAGGAGGAGGCGGGGATGTGAGGGTGCCTGGAGCCGCTACGGCATCCCGCACCCTCGGGGATGGGAGGAGGGGGGAGGATAGGAGGCGAAAGGGAGGGATGAGGAGCCCCTGTCCCCTCTCGGCGATCGGGAGAGGCGGGAGGAGGGTTAACAGCCCCGCCGCGTCCCAGCTGACAGCTTCCAAGCAGCCATTTTTAAAGGCTAATTGTCATCTCCTCGCAGAGCCGCCTCCTCGCTCCAGCGCTCCCCGCCCAGCGGTCCCTTTGGATCCGGCCTTCCAGAGGGAGGGAGGGAGAGGAGGGGGGACCGGGCTGGGGGGGAAGGCAGACATCCCCCTCTCCTCTGCCCGAGGTGGGGCACCCTCACATCGGCGGGGAAGG
Source organism: Geococcyx californianus (assembly GCA_013389885.1). Taxonomy (NCBI): domain Eukaryota; kingdom Metazoa; phylum Chordata; class Aves; order Cuculiformes; family Neomorphidae; genus Geococcyx; species Geococcyx californianus. The sequence goes on along the minus strand of VWPV01023184.1, from coordinate 25,208 downwards.
TGCTGCTGGGGACCTGCGCTTGATGCTCCAACAGAGCCCTCGGTGCTCCAGCAGTCCCTGCGGTGCTTTTTCAGACCCCTCGGTGCTCCCACACACCCCCTCGGTGCTCCCACAGATCCCCTCTCCAGCCCACGCTCTCAAAGAAAGGCAGAGGAGGTCGAACTGCACCGGGAACAACGGCTGCACGAATCCAGCAGAGAGTGAGGAGCTCCCAGTGCTCCCAGTCCGGCTCCTCTCCCCAGCTTCTCCCGGCCCCCGGTCAGCAGGCAGAGCAGCCGGCAGCCCGAGGGCTCCAGTATCAGCCGCCCTGCTGCCTTGATCCCTTCTCCACAAGAGCCGGGATGGGCAAAGTTTGCCTCGGGTCTTGCAAAGTTCGAAGGCGGTTTTCTTTGAAGTCACCGCAGTTAATACTAGAGGAGATGTTACAGCTTGTTTGGAAATCCTTACCTTCCTAGGGTTTACTCCATCTTCTCATTTCATGGCTCAGATCAAGGCATCGCCTTCCACTTCCAGTCTGATGAGCAGTAACGAAAGTTCCTGGCTTTGTAAACAGCCGTACAAGAGTATTCACTAGAATAAAGTTACCTAAAATGTCAATATTTTCTGCAATTCTGCCATGCACAGCTTGTCTTCTTTGACCTTGCTATGACCTGTTTTTATTTTGCATTTTTTTTTATAAGAAAATAAAAATCATAGAATCATAAAATGGTTTGGGTTGCAAGGGACCTTAAAGCCCGTCCATTTCCAACCCCCCAGCCGTAGGCAGGGACACCTCCCACTAGACAAGACTGCTCGAGGCCCCATCCAACCTGGCCTTGAACATCTCCAGGGATGGGGCAGCCATGACTTGCCTTGCAGTCAAGCAATGAAGAAAATCACAGCAATCAAACCCTCTGAAGATTTCTCCTAATGCTGAAGTTGAGAATGTATGGCATGAGGTCTCTGTTCTAAGAAGATAAAGAAACTTAATTTCATCTCCTAGTACCTCCTCAAAACAGATATGGCCAAAGTGACTCATGTTGGAATCTGAAATCAGATCCAAATTGGCCCTTTTTCAGATTCTGCAGTTCTTACCTCTGAGTGTGGAAGAATTGTTTAGGTTTGGGTTTAGCCTGTTTTCTCAGGCACACCATTCAACTCCTCTTGAATCTCAAAAAAAATCCAAGTACATTAGTACTATAGCCAGGAGAACAAGAACACCCAGCAGTATATAATTTGTACTTTGTGTGACCTAAGAGTCCAATCAAGATCAGGACATCAGAGCTAAGCACAATATAAACATCATAGAGAAGCAGTTTGTGCTTTAAGGAGTTCAAAGTTTTGGCAGAGGGAATACGTGAAATTGTGTGTGGAAAACTGAGATGAAAAGTCATTTATCCAATGTCATTCCAGAGGGTGTCAGGAGGCCCACACGCCGCTCTTAGTCCAGGACCCTGTGCATTGTCTTCCTAACAGAGCTGAGATAGATCGGGTCATTGTTCTGAATCAGACACATTTCTTCACTATTAGACATCTCTTTGTATGTGTTTTGTAATGAATTGATGAGTTCATGCAAAGAAAGGAAATGGAAATTGTGTTGCGTCTTTATATTTTATGAAAAAAAGCTGAGGCTGAAGCCTTTGTCAAACAGCCTGCTAATTGTACAATATTACATGTGATTAAGGCTGCCGAACAACTGTCCTCTGTTAAATAACATTATGAGACCAGAAACGCAGTTAATATGAGATTGTAGGCCAAGACGCAGTCAGTCCAAGACTACACATTAGCAGTAGTTTTACTTACCAGGGCAAGGAGAGAGATTCCTCCTCCACTTTCTCAGTTCCTTTATACCAACCAAAAAGATTCTAAAGCCAGAACTGTCTTTTTCTCAGACTGAAGGAAGATTTTGGTTCACATCTACAGAAGTCAGCCAAATTTTTGAAATTAACATTCTTTCAACAGTTCTTTAGCAGGCAAGAAACATGTTCAAAAGTACATTGATCAGTGGGCATTTGTCCAAATTTCTTCTTCAGTAATGAATTAAAAAAAAAAACAAACAGAAACAAAATAAAAACAAAAAAGCACCAAGAAATATAAATTTACGTTCAGCACACTTAACCAGCTTCTTAGCTAATTCTGTAAAGCTGAAGGACAAACACAAATAGACTATCAGAAAAGGACCTGGATTGTTGTAAGAAGTGCAGAGAACAGTATGACAGTAATGTTACTGCATAAATAATCCTAACTAAAAACCTAAACGTAACTGTAAAGGTTTCTAGGTTTGGGATAGCGTGGAGGGAGCGTTGGACAGCTATCTCCTGGCTAAATGTAACAAGCTACGAAAAAGAAGGAATGCAAACCTTTTGGCTGCTCTGTGTCAACATCAATGCGGTAGGTATTTTATAACCCTGGGAAATGAATGATGCGCAAATGCCAAAATTGGTTTTCTTCTATGCTGATTTGCTGGGATTTTTTTGGTGTCAGATGAAGTTAACAGATTTGGCTGAGAGGAGTCAGATCTGTCAATCCTTTCATCCTTACATGTGTGTCTCAAAGTTCCCCTTTTCTTGGAACAGTAACAGTTTAAACATTTCATCCTTCTCCTTATTGACATAGAAATGGTTTACACTTTTAAAGGACTGATGTACTGAAGCATCTTGGGTAGAATTCACAACTTAAAAGCGTTTGAATAACTTATCAAAAGTCTTCAGTTAGTGAATAAAAACATATAATGAGATTACAGATTAGACTACTTACATAAAGGGTTAACGAACAAAACCTTCCAAGCAAATATCCGTGGTAGTAGGAAAGCAAAATAAAAAGAACAGGTATAAACGCTTCTTAGCTATTACTATCAAAACCTATGGGCTGGTATGCAAGGAGAAAAACATGGATACATTTGTGTTCATTCTGCAAAACAGCCTAAAGTATGTTTAAAGATCTATATGGTTGCTGTTGTGAGGCAGGATGGAGCGGATAAAGGGAAAACAGCCCTCAAGCACAGACTTCTTCAGTTGTTCAGGGTTTCTGCAAGACGTCAAGGACGAGAATATAGCAGAATCCATCCTTTCCTCCATCCCCTCCCTGCCCTTCTCTGCTAGCCCTCTCCACCAGGCTAATATCAATTAAGCCTTGCTGTAGCCAACATCTTTCCTTAAGGATGCTTAATACTATTTACAGTATCTAGTGCAGATGTGGTTTTGCAGTGATGCTGAGAAGAACAATATCACCAACTGAAGAGAAGAGCGAGAAAAACAAGATTACCTTTGTGATTGACCTCTGTGCAAGAATGCGAAGAGAAACAAGTGTTTTCTGTGCCCTTTCCCCTCTCCTTGGGAAAGATATTATCAGACTCATTAAGTAAAAGGGGACAAGCTCTGCACTGCGTCTGGGCAGGGATGTATAGATCTGAGCTGGCCTTGGGACATACTGGTAACACTAGCATGTAGAGTGCTGTGGTGGAGGTAAGAGCTGCAGAGTGATCCCGTGGAGTTTTGAGAGCTGTTCTAACTTAACAGCAGCACAGAAACCTTATGGTGTGCACGGCACAGGCTTCTGACTGAACCTTGCAAGTGTAACTTGAGTGTAGGCTTTCCCTTTTCTTTCCAAATATGCACACAACTCTTTGGATGGAAGACAACATGTTTTTTTCCTAAATCTCACACTAATTTTTCCCTAAGTGACACCGAGTCGCCTGAACCATTCCATAGAACTCCTTCTGATATTATGAATCAGTAAGATTGGAAAAGACCTCTAAGATCATCGAGTCCAACTGTCAGCCCAACCCCACTGTGCCTACTAAACCATGTCCCAAAGTGCAAAGTCTACGCGTCTTTTAAATACCTCCAGGGATGGTGACTCCACCACTTCCCTGGCCAACCTGGTCCAATAAGGTAAAACAAATTTATCCTCACTGAGCAGATTCTAGCGCTAACAGAATAACATGTTACAATTTTCTCTTCATGTGTGTCTTATCGGGTAAGTCAACTCTTGTGAAGCATCAGTTTTATAAGATTCAAATTATAAGCCTTCCCTTACTAGTCTTTTTCTGTTTTAAAAAATTAGAAAGAGCTAAAGTTTGCAGAAAATTCACCAGCACCCTTCTAAAGTGAAACCTTGATAGAACATCTTACGTTTCTTAACACCCATGCATGTATTTTGCTATAGCAGTAAGTCACGTTCGTTACCATCATCTCCAGTAATTATTGGCGAGCAAACTGCCAGACAATAAAGAGTTTAAATGCTGTAGGAAGATTAATGAACTCAGACAGAACTGCAAAACAAAGGACTGGGAAATTAATGTTTATCTTATTTTATGAAAAGCCAATATCTGAAGAAAATAATTTAGGGCCAATTCTGTATTTTTTGTACATATGCATAAACCGAAGTGTAAAATCTATTCTACAAAGAATCAGATTTTTATTGAAATATTTGTTACTTTGCTGAATTTTTTCATCAGAGGAAAATGTTATTACATTTTTACACACTTATTTTATAATTCTGGACTTGAATCAGACCAATGACATAAACTACAGTTTGCTTCAGGTCTCTTTAAAAACGAAAGAGACTTCAGAAAATAAGAGACACTGGACAAGAGCAAGTTCTGTCAGCACTGACAATGACCTTGTCATTATTTGAAACACCTGTCTGCTTTCAAATAAAAGTCTGCTGAACCAGAAAATAAAATCATATTATGGGGTTTTTATATATAGTCTCTGTACACCTGCTAAAAATTAAATAGCCTTTCCATCTATGAGAGGACTCTGCTGACGCTGATCTTGACTCTTAAGATGATCCTTTGATTTTTTTAAAAATAAAAGGTTTTTAGATGTCTTTCTACTGAACGGATGTGTAATTGTTTGCCACGCTGAAACCTCGATGCATGCTGCAATATGCTACAAATTATCTGGAAAACACTGACATTTCCCACTGCAAATGTCCCTTCTGCTGTGTATTTCTCTGCATCTGTTCTGCTGCATTTCTTTTCCACTGCTATTCCTTCTGGAGTTTTGCACAATCCTGTTTAATCTTGACTAAGCTAGGGCATTTTTTCCTTGTCAGCAAAGCTCCATCTCACAATTCAACCTTTCTTACACATCATTAGTAGGTATACTGAATTTATCCAATACCCTTAATGATCCCAAAGGGGCACAGCTATTAGACTTTTTCTAGCTGAGAAAGCATTTACTTTGAGTTATTTTCTCTCATTCTTTTCTAAATCAGAAAATAATCCTTGGGATTCGTACCACTGCTGCTTTTATTTCTGGGTTTGTTCTTTTAATTCCTAAGTTTCAGCAAAATGCTGAAAAAATTATTTGATGGGAATGGAATTCCATTGACCTGAATGGGATTCACACTCCTCCTGCAGAATTTAGCAGAAGTTCCCACATTTTTCTGGGTAACGCTATGCGGGATGATGTCCAAAAAAAGCCTTACTAAAAGATTTTGAAAATCAAAATAAACCACATGCTGCATTTTACTCTTATCCGCTATTTTTTCTTTGTAACCCTTAGGAAGACTGCATTTATTATTAGTGGGTTACTGGTTTTTCCTCATCACATTATACTTTACCCAAGAGCTTTTTGAGTCCTACAGCGATTCCTTCAAAGGTTACTAAAGCATGACTTCTCAGTCCATATTTTCAGGTTCACAAATTTGATCCCTCTGGAAAAAAAGGGAAAAAGTAAAATTTGGGGTAACTTAAATCACCAGTAAATTCAATATTTTGATTAATATAATTTCCATCTTTATATTTAAACCACGGTTCAGCTCTTTGGAGTGACAGTGCCTAGTTATTCTGTTTCAGTATAGTCTTATGTTGATTTCTTACTTGTCCTTTAAAAATTGTTAGTAATGGCTACTGCAGTAACCTCTCTAATACTTAATTCCTCAATATTTTGTTTGAACACTGTAATGGAATTATTTGCTTTTCCTAAAATTGCATTTTCCTTTCCAGTTACTACACTTGGACCCTAGTGAATTTTCCTGTTCATTCCCTTTTATGCATTTTTTAAAAAATTACTTCTTTCTTTTCTCCGTTAATACTTGAGTAGTTATACTATTAAAATTTGGAAAATGATACTTGTAAAAAAATGAAGGAAGGATAATGAAACAATAATTGTACTAGGCATAAAGGAATAATGGATTAAAATTATACTCTTTTTTGCCCTTGGATTTGCATAAGATTGGCAAAAATGAGAGGCTATATTTGCATTGATCCCTGTCTTTTCTATTACATAGACGTCAAAAAAGAATTGAGTAAATCAAATTTTCTGTCAGTGTTAATGTCAAAACAGCCATTACATGCCAGGAATCTAACTGGCATATTGTATTAATTCCTTTAAATTATTTTCAGTAATTTGAAGAAATAATTCTCGTGTATAAATATAATATTTTGACAAGGATGCAAGCAGTTGCTTAATTAGCATAAGACATTAATTTTCATGAAGACATAAAGTAATACCTTCCATATCTGCATTTTGAAATAACAATAGAAGGAATTGCTATAGAGTATTAACTTATTTCCCTGACGTAACAAATTTTACGCGTACCTGAGTATATGGATGTTGCCACGAAAGAGCAAAACATCTTCACAACTGGCCTGTCCTGTTCGTGTGCTTGGTGTTGGCGTGACACGAGTGAAGAAGCTGTGAGTAGAGATGCTGACTTTATCTGTGCCCTCAGATAAGGATAAAGGCCAAGATCGTGCCAGGCAGAAGGTCTGGCAAAGCAAAGCATGAAATATCTGAAGCATAGACCCACAAACACTGCAGACAGGAGTTGGACTTGATGATCCTTTTAGGACCCTTCCAACTCAGGTGATTCCATGATTCTATGTAAGCGCGGGATCTGAGGGCATTAATACGCCAGTGTGACCCAACTGGCATCGCAGAGGAGAGGCTGGGTAACCAGCAGTGCTGGAATGCAGTTAGGGAAGGGAAGAGAAAATTCTAGGAGAACAGCTGTTGGAAAAGTCAGGAATTGTGGCTTGTAAAGGGCCTTCTCCAGAAAGTGACAGGAAGATGTGCGGAATACCTGTTGAAATACGGGATGGAAAAAGAAGAAAGTGCACCCAGTGACATAGAACCATACAGTGGTTTGGGTTCGAAAGGACCTTAAAAATCATCCAGTTCCACTCTCCCTGACATGGACAGGGACACCTCCCACTGGATCAGGTTGCTCAAAACCTCATCCTACCTGGCCTTGAACACCTCCAGGAATGGGGCAGCCACCACTGCTCTGGGCGACCTGTACCTCATCACTCTCACAGGAAAACATTTCTTCCTATGATCTCATCTCAATCTCCCCTCTTTCAGCTTAAAACTGTTCCCTCTGCTCCTGTCCCTGCGCTCCCTGATGAAGAGCCCCTCCCCAGCTTTCCTGTAAGCTCCCTTTAAGTACTGGAAGGCTGATATAAGATTTAACCCAAAGATTTTCTGATCAGGAGGCTTTTTCATCATAGCAACTATTAGAGGTAGCCAAGGGGCAGGAACTGGGAAGACTTAGATGGCAAGACCTAGCGGTTAGATGGGAATACAGCTGTCTGAGCAGCTGTTGGAAAAAGCAGTAGGGCAGGACATAGATTGTCTATTCAATTCTTCAGATGTGCTAGAGGCCGCTTTTTTCTTTTATGAAGTGGAGGAAATTACACAGAAAGTAGCTATTTTAGATTTAATTCAAATTCTGTAGGAGGAAGTGGTTGAGAATCTTAAAGTGGAAGTTAATTCAAGTGAAAAAGATCATAAAAATGATAAGTCTTCCATTCTTCCTTTAAATTGCAAATAACAAAATAAGGGTAATGGACTTCAAATAGCTCAGGGAAATGCAAGTATCTGAGAAGTGATAAGGAAAAAAAGAAATGCAAGAGATAAAGGCACAACAGCAAATTATCCTAACAGGGAGGAAAGATTAGAAGTACATCAAAAATTAATGTGATTGCATCAAGAACTCTTTAACAATCTGAAAATCTAAAAGAAAATCATAAAATATTGAGAAAAGGGACACATACATAATGATAATTACAAATAAGTAGCACAAGCAAGCCAGAATAAAATAAAAAATGCTGAAGCACAGAATGAGTCACAAGTGGCATGATAATATCCATATTCAGTTCAAACAGGACAGATCTGTGTTTGAAATAATAATAAATCCTATGCTGCTTTGTACCAAAGACTGCTGTTTTCCACAAGGATTATAACATAACGGCTTGTCAGTCAAGTTTGATCCGGTTTCCTCCCCAAATTCTCTGTCTCGTACTGATGCTGCAGTTCTTTAAGTCCTCTAAGTGCAGTTTCTTAAGACTGAAGCACAGACAGATGGTGGAGTTGCGTTATCTCAGGTGCCTTTCCCAGCCGCGTTGGCTCTACCTCGCCGTCGTTACACGACAAGGCACGTGTCTGACCCACTGAAATCAATCCCGTGTCTCACACTTTACTTCTGTCACACTAAATACTGAAAAGATGTTCGAAACAAGATCACGACATGCAATTTTTTACTCCACCCCATGGAGCAGACCTGTGGCTTCATCATTGCCAAAAAAATGAGTAACTATCAAGACCGAGAACCACATTATGAAAGGTAACGCTCTGGATGGGCTATACCAGTAACTACAAATAATTTTGTTATGCTGTGAAGACAAATGGCTTCAGTTTATAAGAAAGTCTGAGAATAGGAAAGTTTAATAACATCTCATTGAAAAAAAAATTTACACAAACTATACCTGTTTTCCAACACTGTTTTATAAAGCAATATAAAGTTTGCTCTATTTTGTATTTTCTCCCTTTTCCTCATTTTTTTCCAGAATATGGGAAGACTGCTTTGTCATTTATCAAAAAGCAAAATGAGAAACATCATAATTTGAGCTAAAACACTTTCCACCCATTTGAATAATTCAAATGTCTAATTACTCCACCAAGAGTAATAAAGTTTGCCTGCATAATTTACTGACTGAAGAGCTACCACAATGTAAGGCAAGTTATAAAGTTTTAGCTTAATGTTAACTTAAAGCTTTAAGTTAATGAAAATAAATTGATCTTATCTGTTTGCTTTCTTTGTTGTTTATATCAACCTGAATACTCTTTTTCCATGATTTCGCAGTTTGGCCTTTTGTTTATTTTTCACGTTGATCCTAGAAAAATATATGGGTTTTTTTTTAGTAATCTGAGAGCTGTTGGAAGTAATTCTAAACTAAAAGAAATAACAACAAAATACTCCTCATATACGTGAGGAGAATTTGAGTGCAGTCTCTTAAATGAAAATGTAGAATAGTAAAACAGAGCTTATAATGCTCTTTTGACAATGATTAAAGACCGAAGTGGTATGTTTATTGTATTTGAAAGAAGAGTTTCTCTTGTGTTTATGAGGTTTTGTCTAACAGATGAGTCTACTTTTATTTTTAAATTGAATTTTAAAATAAGTGTTCTTCAACACATTACACCTATCCTCCTATTGCTCTTTCATTTTGCATTATCTGAATTACTTTTTTTTAAGGAAAGAAAAACAACAAATAAACCAAAACAGCCACCCAGAAAATAACCTGTTGGGGTTTTTTTTTTTTTTTCAATAGCATTCATGGTTCTATCACTGCAGCACAGTCCAAAGATCTCGTGTAAAGAATAGGGTTAGTGTTTATGCCTCACAAAAGGACCTTGTATTGTTACCTACGTCACCCATCAGTCTGTGTCAGTCTGACACGATCCTGTCAGAACGTACATGTACACACACATGAACATGAATGTGCACAAACACATGCGAACAGTACCACACTTTTGAAATATTGCAGTTGCTCCAGGGGTTTTTGTTTGGTTTTTTGTTCATATACGCTCACCTAGACACAGATGTTTTGCTAGAAGAATGAAGATCCTGGTGTTACATTCCCAGCTGAAAGGGACTTTCTTCAGCAAGGCACCCAAAATGCCTCAAATAAAAAGGTTGTTTGATGTCAAGGGTCGTCGTGAACACCTGCCAATTATAAAATTAATGCCTATTTCATAAATAGCAGATAGTATGGATGTTTTCTGTGAGTATTTGGAGCAAAAATGAATGCCCACAGAAATGTCAGAAAACTATACCAGGAAATCAACAGGGTATTAATCGAAGGGTGGGTTTAGACCTTGAGCTTTCATAGGTTTGAATGGGCTACAATTAAAGAGAATAAACTCAAGAATTACCTTTTGAGCCTCGAGGGAAAAGTACTTTGTGTGCCTTTGATGCCTGTTTGCCTCTTAAGTAAAAGAAAATGCTCATAGTACAGTTAGCTGCCTCCAGAAAGGTGGCAGAAACATCTCGGAGGCATGATGGTAAGAGTTCACACCCAAGCAGTCTAAAAGCAGCAAAGCACTGTCATTCCGCACTGTTAATTGAGTTGTCGCTGTCTTAAGCTTCAGGGGTAGCACTATAAAAGAAGGGATGTCATTAATGTATGGTGGAGGGAAAAAAATTATCTTCCCATTTAGTGATCTCAAAAGGAAGACGAACATTAAAAAGACAGACTTTACCCGAGCATGGAAATGTCGTGACATTCACAGTATCACAGTATCACAGTATCGTAAGGTTGGAAGAGACCTTTGAGATCATCGAGTCCAACCTATGGCCCAACACCTACACCTACTACTACACCTACTCCTACTTGTCAGTTACACCATGGCACTAAGTGCCTCATCCAAATTCTCTTTGAACACCTCCAGGGATGGTGGCTCAACCACCTCCCTGGGCAGAGCATTCCAATGGCCAATCACCCTCTCAGTGAAGAACTTCTTCCTAATGTTCCAACCTATGGCCCAACACCTACACCTACTCCTACTTGTCAGCTACACCAGGGCACTAAGAGCCTCATCCAAATTCTCTTTGAACACCTCCAGGGATGGTGGCTCAACCACCTCCCTGGGCAGAGCATTCCAATGGCCAATCACCCTCTCAGTGAAGAACTTCTTCCTAATGTCAAGCCTAAACCTCCCCTGGTTCATGCATTTCAGCATGAGTTCACCCAAGTCTGTGGCGATGCTTGAGCTTGGTTGGGGAACCTCCAAGAGAAGTCCTTTCACACATGGAATTAATTTGTAAAGTCTAAAAGAAAAACTTGAATTTAAGAAACTACGATCTCATATTTGTGTTTTTCTTGATCAGCTGTTTGGGATCAAGAATCGGATCAGAGAAGGCTCTTCCGTATTCATGTGTTTGGGTCTAAAGTTAAGATCTGCTTTTATATTGGGTAGCAGGGGAATAGCTCTGGGAAAAGAAAGTGAAAGGAATCTTGCTGGAAAACAATAACGAAGAGGAGAAAGTATGCAAACAGATCAGTACACTATTTGAACTCTGAGCAAAAATAGAGCCCAGGCTCCCCAAACCTCCAAAATACTCTGTTTGTACATATTTGAGCCCTTTCTTGCCTGATGACGGCTCTCTGGCTTTACTGCCAACCCTTTTGGCATTGTGTCTATGCAGAAGGACCAAATTACACTTCATGGAAGGGCTGTCTTCCACGTGCCTGTCTTGGAGAACATCTGCATTATGGAGCAAGACCAGAGCAGTCCCTAAATTAAGGGAGAAAGAGGTAGGCAAGGCAAAAGTGTCTGCCGCGCTCTCTGTTATGGCAGCTGATTTTCACATCTGCAGAGAAATGTAAGCGTAATTCAGATGACTTGTCAAGGGAAATATGATTGAATTATCTCTACAGCCCAGCTGAAAGGTGAAATGATGAGCAACCTGGAATTAAATTAAAAAAACTAACCCCATTAAAGTATTTAGATTTCCCAGACTAAGATAAAGGTGAAAACCTTTGAAATTAAGCAGTCTTCCTATCCTTATCTCAAGCTGAAGACGCTGCTGCTTTGGATATCACAAAGGAAGCCAGACTGGATTATTGCTCATTTGAACACTGGTTTTCAAATACACCGTCTTTTCCTCAAAAAATGAACATTATTCATTTCAGCCTATGCAGGATATCAAAGTAGTGGTAGAAAAGGACACAAAATAAATTACCAGCCATCCTTTGATCCCAACACACTCCCACTGCTCCGCTTCCCCACTCCAGAGAACAATGCAAAGGGACCAAATCTCTTCCTTATTCTCAGCAGAGCGCTGCACATTCCGAGTCTTTCAAAGCTCACTCCTTTTCTGAAGAGTCTTTATTCTTAAGAAATTTGAAACTCAGCACAAGATTTCCTCAAATGCCAGTTTTCTCACTTGATCTCTCCCTTGCCTTCAAAGTTATTTATCTTAAAATGTAATTCATGAGTCCCACCTTGACTGGCTTGTGACAAACAAATAGTTCTCTTTAAGGCACCAAAGTGTATTCATCCGTCCCATCACAAGGAAGAACTTTCTGTACAGAATTATTCCATTCTTAGGTGCAATATAAAGAAAACAAAAATATTTTTCTCTTGAAACAAGTTTTCTTGTTGGGACAGTTGCACTTTTGCAGCATGTGAAATGAATCCTTGCCTGCTTTCATAAAGGCATTTTGATAATAATAATGATAAAACACCATCTGACCTTTATTCCTGGTGGTTCACCTAAAGGCTCAATCACAGCCTGACAACTTAAATTACTGTAAAACAATGTAATAAACTATATAATCTCCCAAAGCTGTAATTCCAATAGAGCCAGGAGGAATCAAAATCAAACTTACTTCATGTTTAAAAAAATAAGACCCATTCTTCTGTGTATTTATTTGTTCAGGTGATGCACCCACTCCCCTTTCCTTATGTCTGTTTACAGATATTCCAGGCCAGACATTTTTCCTTTGAAATTTGCATGGTATCAGAATAATGAAGCCCCTGTCCTAACAAAGGTCCATGGAAAGAAAGGGAATAGAATTATTTACTAATAGTACTACTGTTCTTGTGCAAACAGCACTTTTCAGCTGCGTTTCCAATAAAAGGAAAATTGAAGGCAAGATTTTCATAGCGCCTGATGGCTTCTACCTCCACAATGGAACCATCTCCATCCTTCAGCGGCTGGGGAGCAATAGCAAACTTCCCCGATATAAGCTGTATCAAAGGGCATAAAATCATCAGAAGGAAGCTAAGGAAGAAATAATTGCTATGATCAGGCTTCTACAATCAGAATTTTCCAATAAGATTTCTACGGCACTTAGAAAGTCTTCGGTAGAAGAAAGTTATTACTGTGCTTTAGTATTATTCCTCAAGCATTTACCTATATGCCAGATAACAATGTAGATAGCAACAGAGATTCCCTCAATAAATATTTTTTTAGATTCAACTTTAAACATAAAACCTTTAAAATGGCATTACTTCTTCCATCATCCAAATATTATGCTGGTGTAGTTAAATTTCCCTTTAGCCTTGGGTTTGGATTCTACAGAATTAAATATTCCATTTCAAACCCACATATGGTAGTTCAGTGATTTACACCTCATTTAATTTCGCTAGACGTCAGAAGCCCTTTTAATGAGTGCTTGGAGGGTTTCATTCCATTATAGTTCCAGAGAAGCTGATGCTGCATTTTCTTTCAAATTCAAAAATTTAGTTGGCCGACATCCAACTTGCAATCAAATAATAATGAATTTTTAAAGCAACTCTTTCCCAAGCAGAATCTCAAGAATAAAATTTTAAAAATACAAGAACAATAAGTGTGCCAGATCTATACAAGTCTCTGCAGTAATTGTCCGAAAGACAAAGGGCATCGCTCTGGTTTCTCAGAAACAGAACCAGTAACATTTGAAATGTTTATACTTTTAATCAACAATTTCACGTTCAAGTGTTCTTGCTATATTTAAAAAAAAAGCTAAATGCAAACACAGTCTGAAAAAGTACCTATTTAGAACCTTCTGTACTGCTGACTCTCCCTGGCATTGGACAGGTTGAAGGTGTAGAGGCAGAGTAGCAACCTAAGATATGAAAGCACAGTTAAGCAAGAGACATGGGAATGGTGTGGAGAAACGATGGCAGAGAGTAGACACTAAAGAAGGCATCAAGAGATCTGAGGCATATGCTTGATTCTACCACTGATATGGGCAGGTTACAGGATTCCATTTATCTCCCGTTAATTTCTAAATGTGGAACAGCCTTTGTAACGCATCCTTTCTTCCATCCATCTTCTCCCTCCTCTGCCCCCCAGTTCTCATAACACCATGCATGCGATATCCCGCGCGAAAAGGAAAAGCATCTCTCTGCACGCCAGTAAGCAAAGCAAAAAAAAGACCCATGAATTTTATCAGAGAATATTTGAAGAACAGTAAACAAAGAATTTCCCATTTTGAATGGGGATACTCATTTTGAATGGGTTCATTTTCCTCCACCTTTTATCTGATTGTTTGCAAGAGCCATTTCCATTTTACAAAGATGATTTTCACAAACTGAAACACCATTTATTATCCCAGTTAGTATTATATGGCCATATGGTATATTATTGTATATTATTGATTAGGAGTCTATATTGAAAGTTGTCAAGAACCTGCCGAGGTAGCCATGTGCTCCTTGTGAAGATATTTGCAAACACGTTTACCACCTACAGTTAAAAAATAGCTTTTACAGTTAAAAAACAGCTTTAATAGCTCCAAGCATCATCTGATCTATTAGCTAAGTATTTATATAATAATATTAATAAAATAATAGAATAGACAAAAAGCACTCTAGCAAGAGCAAGAATTTAATCAACACCCTTCTCTCTTGCATATAAAGAAAATCTTGCCATCCAATGGAAGATGTTTTCCAGCCTGGTTTGAGAGTAAAAGGACATTGATGTCCCCTTATTTCTTCATAGAAGTCTGAAGGAAAGGTGACAGTTCAACTTTTATACAGAAGTAATTTTCATTTCCTGACAGGTAAGATTGTGGCTTTGGATGCAGTGATCCTCCTTCAGTTCCTTTTATTACCACAGAAATACAAAGCTGGAAGGGAGGTCACATAGCCCCAGCTTTCTCTTTTTTTAATCTGAAAGAGTCCCAGTTCACACAGTCTTTCTTCAGAGACCGTATTTTCTAGACCTCTGACTAGTCTCTACCCTCCCTCTCATCTCTGTTCCAAAAGCACTTTCACAGTTATTCCATTGTACTGAAAGGGCACCGATTCTAAGGCAAAACTAAATTTATTATTTAGCTTTCCTTTTCCTTTCCCCTTTATCTTTTTTTTTTTAAACTTTTTTTTTATTTCATCAATTGTAAATGCAACCATGGAGAAGATTCTTTTCCAGTTATAACATGTCCTAAGTGGCATAACAACTTCTTCCTCAATGCTAAGCATGCTCCCTTTTTATATGTTTGTATAATTTACTAGCACATAGCTGAGTAACAAATTCAGAGTTTAACATTCATAAACACACTAATTACTACTTTTCTGAATACGCCCAAATTATGATTTTCAGTATTTCAGTGTGCACTCCTTTACTGGCCTGGAATTCCCTTGACACAAAGTACTTTGCAAAGTGATTTTTCTGTGTTATGATATGCAGTAAAGATGAAGAAATTGAGCTATATAATTTTTACCATAGGATAATTGAGATAAATCTTTTCTCATGACTGGTTTAAGAGAGCAATGCACTGAATAAGTACATTTCTATTATTTTTAAGAAATTAATACAGTAATCTGCCTTGGGTTCTTCATAAACATCCTAAAACATAGGCACAAGTTAGGATATCACGAATGACCGTGATCAGTTCCACGCAAATGCTTTTCAGTTCTTTCTGGTGTTGAAATGTTCTTGAAAATACTTCTCTTATGAAGATATTCAGGTTGCAGTGAGTCTGTAGACTTCTTGTTTTAGCAGACATTGAAATCTACAGTGCTGCAAAGTACGAATCGGACTTGCTTTCAACTCTCTGGCTAAGTAGAGGCGAAATCAACAAACATTACTAAAGATCTCACCAGAAGTCATTATTTCCTTACTGTTCTCAACACCGGTCCTTCGCTCAATTGCACTGTTCCTTTATTGTAGGTCTTACAGGCAAGTTCTGAAATACAAACTACGCATCTAAACATTCTAGTGCTCGTTTGGAATGAAAACAGGTGGCAAGCTGATATCACAAATTACTCCACAGAGCTTATTGCAACTCTGGGTTGAGGTCAGGAACACTCTTGCCTTTTCTAGCTCCGTTGCATTTCAAGAGACTCGGCTTTTCTCCACTATAAACGTTCTCTTCAAGAGAGACGGATTAGAGAGCGCAACAAAGTACAAGCACAGCCACTGAGAATCCCACACTGCATCACAACAGCAAAGGAAGTACTAAAAAGACAACACAACATGTTGTTCTTCTGGATTTCATCCTCAACTCTGTTACATGCTACTGTTTCAATACAGATTTTACCTGCTAATAACTAGTTGGCCACTGAGCTTTGCATCCACTTGTCTTGGGCGTCATCTTGTAAGAAAAGAAAGCAAAAGATAATGGAAAAGTTAAGCATCTGGGCTTACGGAGTGTTTGCAGACAAATGCTTTTATACTTGTAGAAATGTTTCTTTCAGAGCAGCACATTTTTGAGACCTTGTAGAAGTTCACATTGCGACCCGATGCTCTCTTCATTCTCTGACTCACTGAAGGCTTTTTTCGCTCTCT
Source organism: Geococcyx californianus (assembly GCA_013389885.1). Taxonomy (NCBI): domain Eukaryota; kingdom Metazoa; phylum Chordata; class Aves; order Cuculiformes; family Neomorphidae; genus Geococcyx; species Geococcyx californianus. Next base: position 8,717 of record VWPV01023184.1, on the reverse strand, counting down.
AACTAGAGTGAGATTTTTAGCTTTTACTTTTAATCAAAAGGCATCAGTGCATTTTGCAAGTAGCAGAAGAACTTTGTCCAACAGAAAGTTTCTCTTTTCCCTCTTCTTCAAAGTAATTTTTAAGCCTGAAAAAAAAAAAAAAATTAGTTGTTGAGGTATTTTTCCCTTAAAAATTAATTCCAATGAAAAATGGGTAGCAAGCCCAATGGTAGTGTATTCACATTACAGAAATGCCAAAGGTTTCATCAGGTGGAAAACACCAATGAAATTACTCCTGGAAATCTGAAGAGTTCAGCTGTTTGTACAGCAGGCTTTCAACATGTGCGGTCTGGCATTTTTTCTTAGATTAAAAGGTATGAACTTGTCGTATACTTGTTTCTGATAGCAAAGGAAAAAAAATCCCACCAAGGTGGGACAGTAAAAATGCAACCTACTGGTTTAAAACAGGGTCTTCTGAAGACTTCTTTTTCCTTTCCAAACTGTTTTTCTTCTCTGTTTCCTAGAACACTGAAGCCAGTGACCTTCTACCCTCCAGAATTAGGGCTGCAGTATTTAACATGACAGCATATTATTTATAGATAGTGAAATTGGATACCTGGTTTCTTTGGATTTGAAATCAAAATTATAATGCTCTGAGTTTTAAATAATAATATAAAATATCCTCTTTCAGTGCAGTTTACAAGAAATTAATTGTAACAAAATACCTGTATAGTTGGGCTCCTCCTTTCTAACTGCTAGAGCATAAACGCTTAACGCAAGGAACTCTGCTATCAGAAGCATCGAGCGAATTTGCTCATTTATCCCTTTGTGATGCTCTGAACCTGCATTCCTGCATCTGCTGCATCAACAGTTTCAAAACCAGTAGTGTGGAACAAAACCTGGCTTGATCACTCAGCCCAAAATGATGATACCAGGAAAAAAAAAACCCGCACGTACACAACAAAAACCACACGGGAAATAAAAAAACCCAGACCCAAACTCCCTGTAATTCTGAATATTTTTTTGAATATTTTCAGTACCAGAATTACTAAAATGATTAAGTTAATCAGAATTTTAAAAATTGCCAGTCACACTAGGTAGCCTGATTTGGTAAAGATCTCCTATCGTCACTTCAGCACTGGACAAACTCCTTTCAGGTATAAAACCAGCCAGTATTTCCCAAGAGCTGTCGGGAAGTAACACAAGTGAGAGTATAAACAATGTAATCTGAGAAACTGGCTTGATGCCTTCGCAAAGGCTTTGACAGAGACTGTTGGCTCACTCCAGCATTTTGAAAATAGTTAGAACTATTTTACTGGTAGCGATGATTTTGCATTGCTACGCTAAGCCAGCTTGGAATCATAACTGAAAGTGTCTCTTTCTAGGCATAACATAGAGACTGACCAACCAGAAACTGGATATAAAGGTGACAGGGGACTGTGGTGTGCAGAGGGCAAGTGTCAACATCTCAGCGTGATCAGAGGTAGAGAACTGCGCAGAGAAGGCTTGATATCTTCTCCAGCAAAGGAGAGGTTTAGGCTTGACATTAGGAAGAAGTTCTTCACTGAGAGGGTGATTGGCCATTGGAATGCTCTGCCTAGGGAGGTGGTGGAGTCACCGTCCCTGGAGGTGTTCAAAGAGAATTTGGATGAGGCACTTAGTGCCATGGTGTAACTGACAAGTAGGAGTAGGTGTAGGTAGTAGGTGTAGGTGTTGGGCCATAGGTTGGACTCGATGATCTCAAAGGTCTCTTCCAGCCTTACAATACTGTGATACTGTGTGATACTGTGATTTTTCTTGAACTGGTGAAGACGCCACTATTTTGAACAACTGAAAAATTACCTGCTTAAATTACTAAAATGCCTTTGGAGAAATAAATTGTAAACTAGATGCAGGAGAGAGCTGGAGCTTTGGAAAGGAACATGGATGCACACTGTGGGTATCTTTAAGAAGAAGATTTCTTTGTGCCTGGGGAAAAAGTGGAATTTTCTGGATTATAGACCCAAAAATACCATTAGAATTCAGAGGATTAAGGCTCCAATTGCGAGAAATGGAGACGTCAATGAAATCTGAACCTGGGCTATAAGCAGATCTTAAATTGCTCCTTATTAAGCAAAGGACTTAGCAAATTGTTTAATTTATATCCAGTTAAAATGAAAGAAAGTTCATCATATGCTTAAATGCTTTTCTAATTTGGAACTTCACAACCTTTTCCTGGAAACCGATAAGGAATATCTACTGCAGTGTAGTGTTGCTGTAGCAATTTTCCATATTTCAGTGTAGCCACAGTTATACAGCTACTAAATGCAGGCTTTGTCTACTTTTAAAAATTAATGCTCCCTGTGGGAGCATTGTTAATAGTCAGAACTTAATTGCTCTACAATGTCTTTTCGTTCCAATCAAGACCATTTCTCACAACTTACTGGGCTGTAGTAGTAACAAATCATTCAGCCCAGCAGTGAGAGTGATTGTCCAGAACTGTTGTATAGAACGGGGGAAGGTTTGCCTCCGACACAGTCTAAATTGAGGATTTTGTCCCTGTGTTTGTTTCTACTCCGAGTCACCTTTATGTATCAGAAACATTGAAGTAAATCAATATTTTTACTGGTTTGGATTTCTGAATGTAACTGCTGCTTGACCTTTCTTGTCCTTGTTGGTTCCATTCTGCTCGGTAAGGAGGGAGTTCACTTAATTCCTGCCCGTGTAAAGGTAAAATTTTTAACTAGCTGAATTAAACATAATACACCGGGAATTTCCCCTCCCCCAGATAGCCAGTTCTTTTTAAAACAGCCTGTCCTGGGTTTTACACAGTGAAATACTTGAAAAATCTGACCTAACACTCACTGCAGTAACTAAGAACCTTATTGACTTCAGTGGCCTTGGATCACAATCTACATGAAAACGTGTCTTTGTGCTTTAAGACAAATAAGAAAACAGAATTTAAAGGGACACATTGTTTCAGACAGACTCATTCAATTCCTTAGCAACAATTTAAGAAGTCACAAGGGAAATGAGTTTTTATGGTCTCATCATTTCTTTGATGTAAAAGTGCACACTCCATCTTTTTGGCATTTCGTTCAACAGCAGAGCACATGAAAAAAGAGCCCCACTGTGCATAAAGAGAATAAAATATGTTCAAGAAGAAACAGGAAAAGAGATTCAGGTTAATACAAAGGTCAACCTCTTTCTGTGTTTCAAATCTGCACTTTGCTGAGATCTTAAAGAGAAGTAAAAAAAGCTTTAATCTTGAATGCTGTCATCTCATAGCTGGAGAAGAATTAAAATCCAAACAGAGATGTTTTGGCTCATGTTAGAATTGTAAATTGCTGTTAGATTTAAATTATCTGTCCCTGAAATACCAGAACTTCTATGTCACACATTGTGCTTTGTATTAAATAAAGCTAATGTTTTACTGGGAGCATTAACAAACGCCCAGACCGTTTTTACTGTTCCCTCAGCTCTTTCTGCACAGGAGGGCAGTGAATGGCAAGTCTGAAAATTGTCCATCTTGGGCCACTTGAAGAGGTCTGTCTGGGCATGGACCTTTCAGTAGGGCCTGCAGTGACAGGACAAGGGGTAATGGTTTTAGATTGAAAGAGGGGAGATTCACAATAGATATAAAGAAGAATATTTTTATGATGAGGATGTGAAACACTGACCCAGGTTGCCCAGAGAGGTGGTGGATGCTCCATCCCTGGAAACATTTAAGGTCAGGTTGGCTGGGGCTCTGAGCAACCTGATTGAATTGCAAATGTCCCTCATCATTGCAGGGGAGTTCATCTGGATGACCTTTAAAAGTCCAATCCAACCCAAACCATTCTATGGTCGTAAGAGCAGGACACTCTCACAGTCTCCTCAAGCTCAGCTATTTTGGGTTTGGGGTGGGTTTTTTTACTCCTTGGAAAACAAACAAGCAAACAGAAAACAAGCAAAAGAGGTTACTACTTGGAGAATAAGCAGACAAGACTCCTATAGAAATATTTCATCAGCTACTTTGAGATTTAACTTAAAATGTGGGGGTTTTAATGCCAATATTTTCTTCATCTATTCAGTGACTTCTCCTTTGCAGACAATGCCAATGTTGTCTATTTACAACCTGGCCAAGCTGAAAGTCAGTTCTTTCAATCATATAACGTAAGTGTGTTTTACCCATAGTGGTGGAAAGAGTGAAAATTGTCTGTTCTGCCTAGCTGCGTTCTTTTTCTCTTTAAAAGTGAAAAATTAATATAAAAAAGGGAGTAGCCAATTAAAAAAAAAAACCATGCCCACATCTGTCTTCCAAGTATTGTACTGTCTGGGCTGTATTATATTAGACAAAAAAAAAAAAGCGGGCAAGAATCTGTATTTGTAGTAATACAAGGATAAGGGAAAAGGTTTTCACACAGACATAAGAATTTCCCTATTATTTAAATGTATGAACACATAACTTGGACAAGATAACCAGAACTATGGGAAAAAAAGAATAAAAATTAGCTGTGATCCTGTTTAGCAGCTAAATGTTAATAAATGTAATGTATCAGAGAAAGCTCTTCGTTTGGCAGTTTCTAAGAGAGGTGACAATAAACCCAGTAATTTTGCTATTGTCTTTGCATATTTACTTAAGGGCATATTTACTTTAGGTAGTGTTCCCTAGGAATAGACAACTGAACTGGGAAACTGGCTTTCCCTCTGCCCTGTGACCACAGCTGTTATTTTTCTTTTCCCTTTCCATAGAGCCAACTTGGAGAAAGCATAAATCTCAAAAAATTACAAGTTTTGGTCTTGTATGTGTCTTTCTTGCATTACTGCCTTCCGTTGTTGTTCACCAGAGGACAAAACAATCTATTTTTCAATTTTTTTACTGAGGGGATTCCAAATTAACAAAATTTTTGAGCCTCCTAGTGAAAGCACAGGGTAGGGCACACCCAAGAAATAAAAAAGGCAGAGTTCATAGATGCTTCTATTTTCCAGCTCTCAGCAATCGCTGCTTCGGCTCCGAGTTAGGGAGTAGGAACTACTTTAAATGGACATAGAAAGATGGCAAGAACAACTGCATCTGCTTCTACCCCATAACTGTTGTGCCCCAAACAGCCCATCAGTAGTTAATTGAAAAAGATGATAGTGAATAACACTATCTGAGTGAGGACTTCTAAGTGAGTAAGAGTGCGAAAACCCAGCCGTTAGGGTACTTATGAAATCTATATTATAGCAATAGTGGCTGCTATAGTCTTTGCCATTTGTTCAGGGGAAAAAAAAAAAATCCCAAGAAATGACAGCAGAATTAGGACTTTCCTAACTGATTCAGATGTAAACCAGGTTTCATTTAGCGTGCCGAAAGCCAAGCGCTCTCTGCGTGAGCACAGAGCTCAGTGCTGTGTCATAACAGCCTTGGATCTCTTTGAAATTTAGTTCTGTTCCTTTTGATTTCTTTTTTTTTTTTATTGTGTTAATCTTGTTTAAAATGGTGCTGTTTAACTGGGGGAATTCACCGCTTCTGGTGTTTGACGCGGAGATGCTCCCCATTTGGCATCATCTAGGAAAGAGGCTGATTAAACGCACCACTAGCTGCAATGATTTTCAGAAAAGAAGAAGGAATAAGCAAAGTCATAGGTTGAGATAAACAGCAGCAGGAGCTTACAGCATCAGGAAGAAATTTATTTGGAATAGAAAACAAGGAATAAATATTTTTCTTTCCACTGTGAACAAACTTTGCATTTCAATCTTAGTGCCTTTAGCTCTAATTTTAGTCTTCTTGTTCTACTGAATATTTTTCCATAAGAATTCTGCAGCCTAATGCCTTTTCAGTACCAATTTAAAATATCTCCTCACCCTTTCATCCTTTAGTAACAAGCGTAGACACAAACCTACCTGTTCTACTTTTTGTTCCCCAGTAGCTTCAGTGCAATTTATAGTTTCGCTTGTTCAGTCTTCAGCCCTTCAAGCTTATTTAAATGATGTAGCTGACTAGATTCTTTATGAAGAATTTTGAAATTATTTCTGAGCAGAATATTTACCCAATGAGCAGAGTAAACCTTTCCAATATTTGTATACAAAATACTTGCACGTGAAGGTGGCACATTTAAACTCTGAAGAGATCACATCTCTCTTGTTAAAAAAATCATGAGTGCTCTACAAAAATCCCAACTACTGTTTATCTGGAGCTGTGTTACTTCTTGAAATAAATGCATCTTGTGAGGGCATAAAGAATTTGTCCTTTATAACGCAGGCAGAACCCTGCAAACCATGGACACCAGAACTGATGTGAATAATGGACTTATAAGTGGCTGCAGAATCTGCTGCCTCATCCGAGGAATTGCACCTTTATTGATCTCCTGCCCATGAACCCTTCTCCCTTGCCCTTCAACCCACCTCCAGAGTGGCTGCACTCATGAAGTATATCCAGGGGAGAGCAGCTAAAGATCAGACTGAAACTACAGAGCAACACTAATACGCAGATATCTCCTTTATTTTTATTTTCCCAAGGCAAAATGCTTTTTAGGATATCTGTTTTCCACACTGCCACTTTCCTCTTTCTTTGGACGTGCCAGGGAAGGCAGAGATGCATTAGGCATCCTGACAGGTTGTTATTCTACTGCAGAGGGAATGTTTCATGGACATTTTTGGCATTGATTCCTGGCCACGTTTTGGACAAGGTCACTGCAAACTTCCCCTTTGCTATTACATCACCACAAACTATGCTGCCTTTGGCGCTGAGACCTACTAGTGGAAGGCAGTAGCGTGCCAAGTGTCAGAGAAAGTGTATTTATTTAGAGATGACACTTATCAACAGGATCCTGGGTGCCAGAATTCCGTCTCTGTAAAAATAAAGAAGCTATCCTGCAAGTGACTGGCAGCAGTTAACAATGCACAAGCAGCAACCACTGAAAAGAATCCCCGGAACATCCTAATTATAGTACATGGACATTGCTTTTGCAAAGCAGGTAATAGAGTTTCGGATACTTGTTAAGAAGAAAAACTGTCAAGAACCTAGATAAAAGTCCCTAATACATTAGCTGTAATTCTACAAAGCTCTAATAATGTTGATGAAAAATAGAGACACAATTGGCAGAGGAGAAAGAAAGAAAACCATTATCTTAAAAGTGAAATTGGTGCAAAGCCAAAAAATACTATTTTTTGGGGGGTAATGCTGAGGTATATCATGCTTTCAGAATTCTGTATAAATTATCTCCCAGACTGTTTAGGAATAGATGTTCCATTTTAGCTAGAAATATGCGTTCAGGGAAAAAACAAACTAACCAGCTGCCAATCCCCTGGCTTATTGTCAATCAAACTGCAGTATAAACGAGAGAGAGATGACTGCCAGGCCGGTTACGAGGAGGAGTTCAACTCGCAGTCCTCTGACTTATTGCCAGTCAAATTGTATTATAAGCAAGAATGATATGACTGTCAAACCAGTTGCAATAGGATGGCCTCTAATAGATGGAAGACAAAGGAAAAAATTATACCTAAGCTATTATAAGAGAAATAGGAGAGCATACAAAGTGAAGAAAATATTGTCTATCATAAACAGCTTGATTTTTCCAGTATTTTTGCTTTTCATGTTTCTCCCCCATCTACCATTTAACAGGTGAAGAAAAAGAGGAAGTACCATTCTTACCTCTCACACCTGCAGCAGGTATCTTGCCCATGTGAAGCTCTGTGGTGAAGATGGTCGGAGTTGGAAGGACGTCTGGAGCTCATCCAGTCCAACCCCCTGCTAAAGGAGCTTCACCTACAGCAGAGAGCACAGGTAAACTCATTCAGGTGGGTTTTGAATATCTCCAGAGAAGACGACTCCACATCCTCCCTAGGCAGCTTGTTCCATCGCCCTGGCAGTAAAGAAGTTTTCCTCAAATTCAAGTGGAACTTCCTGTGTTCAGTTTGTGCCCCTTGTCCTGTCACTGGGCACAACTGAACACAGCCTGGTCCCATCCTCTTGACAACCCCCTTTTAGATACTTAAGGGAAGGAAAACAGGTGAGAATCTCTTGCTTCAGTAATCAGCCCTAATCTTTGCAATGCTAAGCAGAAATTTGGTGAGCGGGGAGAGGAATGAGAGTGGACCCAGCCTGATGAAGTTCTAATTTGTGACCAAAAGAGAAAGAAGCAGCAAAAGCAGGATCACAACTAATTCACAGTCCCGTCTGTTCAATCTCTCCACCGCTGTCCTTTGTCCGGTACTTATATAGGGTCTAGATCCCTCTGTGCCACTAGGTACCTCAATCTTTATTTTTTTCTAAAAAAGCCAAAAAAATGGCTTGAATTATATGACTGTAATGCTGTCTTTAAAACATTAGTGTAATTGAACAAAAATGCTACACCCTTTCATTCGTACTTAACCTTTAAAGGACACATCTCTTTAAAAATACCCAGCAGGGCCCTCCTTTTGACTCTCTGCCTGAATGGACCTGTAGGAGTCTCCAAATTCATCATCAGCATGATAACACAGGAATGAAAAGTACAATAACACTTAGGGTTCTTTTATTTTTAGCTGAAAATGTGATGTTCCTTTGTGGAAAATGTCAGGACACTTTTTAGGGTTTCTGTGTTCAATGGCACAATTTTCCCCGTGCCAGTATATAGTTTCCTATATAACAGATATGCAAAAGAGGCAGTTTAACCCGGTTTTCTCTCGGAAAAACAAAATGTCATGGATCGACAGTTGGTCTGTGAAGCAAGAGGAGTCTTTGACTTCTTGGGCAAGGAGACTGAGACTCGTTTTATTTGGGACCCTCAGTACAGGAAAGATACTGAGGTGCT
>VWPV01023182.1:0-20383 GCA_013389885.1 Geococcyx californianus | reverse complement strand
CTTCCTAATGTCTCATCTAAATAATTTCCCAATTTAAAGCCATTCCTCCTTGTCCTGTCACTCCAGGCCCTTCTAAAGAGCCCCTCCCCAGCTTTCCTGGAGCCCCTTTCAGCACTGGGAGCTGCTCTAAGGTCTCCCCAGAGCCTTCTTTTCTCTAGGCTGAACAACTCTCTCAGTCTGTTCTCATAGCAGAGGTGCTCCAGCCCTTGCATCTTCTTTGTGGTCTCCTCTTGACCTGTTCCAACAGATCCATGTCCTTATGTTGGGGATTCCAGAGCCTGACACAAGGCTCCAGGTGGGGTCTCACCAGAGCACAGCAGAGGGGCAAAATCCCCTCCCTTGCCCTGCTGGCCATGCTGCTTTTGCTGCAGCCCAGGACACGCTTAGCCTCCTGGGCTGTGAGCACACGTTGGTGACTCATGTCGAGCTTCTCATCAATTACAGTGATGACTCCAAAAATGTCACCCTTAGTCCTTATCTTTTCAAAGAATAACTTCAAATTCTGACCCAAATATCAACCAGTGCAACCATATCAGAAGCTGAAACCACAGTGGCAGCGCTATAAGCTAGCGTTATATCTGGTACTGAATGACACCACCTAAAAAGTCTCTCTTGTTAATTATTTCACTGCCAATTGTTTTAGCAGAAACCTCGTCACTGCTGGATATGGTGGGAACGTTGCACCAAGGTAGAGTCTCGGCAGCTACTGGGAAAAATGAGGCATCCAGTCCTCCACCAGATCGAACATCACCATCAAGTCTGCCCAAAAAGGAGAGAAGATCCAGGCAGCTTCTGCTCAGGAGCAACAAAAAGCAGCTGTTTAGCGCTTGATGTCCTGTCAAGAGCCCAAAGACACAGCCCAGTTATCACAACCTTGTGCTTCCCCCAGCAGCTCTTGGCGCCCCCAGCAGACCTGCAGCACACTTGGAAATTTGGGACGGGGAATGAAGAGTCAGCTTGGGGTGCAGGAGACTTTAGTCTCCATGTTGTCCCAGAGACATCCCACGTGGCTGTGAGTAGGCACCTTCAGGCCCAATGCTTAAATCACACTAAGTAGGATTTCAGGAGCCTTCATCTCCATCTAAATTCTCTTACAAATCTTCCTTTGATATCTCCAGCTACGTCCAAATTATCAAATCAGCTCCAGGCTCTAACAGTGCTAGAAATCCACCTCCCTAGCTGTTCTTGAGTCCTACTCTGGCTCGACAGCAGTACCAGGTGCCCCATCCACAACCTCGGGCACAGGGAGAAGGGTGGGGTGGCTGGTTCTCTACGTCCAACAAGTTGGACTCTATAATCTTTGTGGGTCCCTTCCAACTCAGGACATTCTATGATTTTATCTGCCTCTCTGAGCCACGTGGACATCACCAAGCCAGCAGCTCCAAGATCTTAGGAAACACCTGCAGCAAGGAGGGCAACAGCAGCAGACTCGATGACCTCAAAGGTCTTTTCCAACCGAGCATGATCAGCACAGGGAATAAAGATGCAGGAGCTCTCTGCAAAATGAGAACAGGCTTCACCTTTCAGACTCTTGTCAGACTGCACTGACAGACCTTGGGATGGCACCATCGAAGGAATAAAGGGCTGAGGAGTGGATGTGTCCGTTTTCCCATACTTCCAGTAGCACAGCCATACAGTTTGTTTTGGACTTCTGAACCAAACAACTGCACATTTGCAGTTGGAGGAAGGGTATAAATATTGTCTCTTGCTGATCCCTTGATCCAGAATTAATCACTTTTGCAAATCAATCCAGGATTTGTTGCTGTTGGAGCAGATGGCCGGGCAGACCGTGTTTGTGAGCGAGACGGGCACATTCTCCTTGCAATTATCCAGCAGTGTTTTCTAACGATGGATATTTAAAACCAGACACGATTTTGAAGAAACACTAAATCTCTCTTGTTGCTGATTTTGCTCGTGGAGTGCACTGACCCCTAACTTTCTGCTCTACTTCTGCCCTCTGAGTGAAAGTGTGGGGTGGCTGGTGCCCCTTTCCCTTTCATCCAAACATTTTCTGCCCCATTTTCTTCTGCTGGTTTCCCATTCTCTGCAGAAAAGAGGTGACAACAATAGATGCTCCCTGGTGTGGGGGTTTCAAGGGTACATTATATTAATTACGGAGCTCAGTGCTGCAGACAAGGAAGGAGAAGCTGCATTCATGCTGCTGTCTGCCTGCATGTAACAGTAGGAACAGTTAACACTGCACCTCAAAACACCTCAATGGGACATCCCCACCGCAGTAGTAAATTTGCCGTGAAAGACAGTGCTGACGATTTCTCCGTGCTCACATCTGTTCTGCATTCAGTCTTTCTGGCTCATAATTGCCGTCCTCCCCCCTCCATCTCCTGCCTCTGGGGATGTGAGGGAGCTCCAGCTCAGCTCCATCACATTCTGTAGATGTCTCACCACCAAAGGTGAACCAAGAGAATATTTGCAGTCCCTGAAAGAATGAAACATGTTACAACAGTCCAGAGACAACAATCCCACTGTGGTGGGACAAAGCAGACCATGCTGATTAATCACATCTATGGAAATGTACTAAAATCATCGGGCATGTTTGGGAACAGACAGAACACCCAGTTAGACCAACATGAGCCTGGGCAAGATCCTGCACATCCATGCTGCAGCAGGCAGCCTGTNTAAAAAGAGATCAGGTTAGTCAGATCATCTCCAGATCACCAAAAGGAATACCAGATATGTAAGAAAGCCTAGGAGAACTGGGAGAGGAACAGTGGCCAAGTGTTCACAGATATGAATAGAACTGTACATGCCAGCAGTGTCCTAACCAGAACTGGGGAACATTTGCTCTTTAGCATTTCACATTTCCCATAAAATGAAACTGAGTGTTGATAGAAAAATCAAGGTACATATAACAATTGCTGAGCCTTATGCTCAACCTTTCAATATTGAGTTCTGGCAGGTACAAATGTGCGTTAATTGGAGAAACTAGAAGCTAATGCCAAGGCCTCTTGTACTTCAGTATTGTTGAATTCAGCCCAAATCAAGCCAGCCCAGTGGCTTATATACAAGAACCCAGAGAGAGGTTTCCAGTTCCCTGGTTGGTTCCCAGAGATCTATTTTGAGAACTACAACTCCTTTTCCCTGCTAACCTGCAGGAACCTATACACCTGCCTACCTGGCCGTTCAAAACTGCTCTTTAGGAACACTGGGGCTCCCTCTCAGATCCCAGAAGAACTCTCTCTTGCCCAGCAGTTACAATTGAAGCTGTGCACCCAAACCAGCCTGGACACCAGCTCAGCACATGGGAGTGACTCCCTGGGTTCATTACCCTTCTGGAGTAGAAAGGGAAGAAGCAGTTACTCCACAAACTTGGTACCATGTCCACAGTTCTTCCTTCAGAAGAGCCTTTGGTGCTCCTTTCACTGCCAGGAGACTCCAGCACACATGGGCAGCAATTACTTTGGCTCCTTTCCAGCTCCAACATTTCTCCTCTTCTCTATATGGTTCCTAAGACCCTGATAAATGAAAGGATTTCCTTAGCAAGCTCCATTAGGCCCTGGGTGAGCCATTTATTCATGGACCTAGAAGAAAAAGTACCAGCTGTGTGATACTCAGGCTACATACACACTGCAGATTGGTACTGCTGCACCGGGGCTTCCCATCATTTCCCATTCCATTCCCTTCTCCAGCTTTAACTTTAATGACCACACAACTGCCCTTTTCATAGAACTATTACAAGCCAGTGACCTTTCCTGAATGAATCAGAGAATGCCAGGTTGAAAGGGACCTCTGATCATCTGGTCCAACCTTTTAGATGGTCTATAATTTAAATGAGATGGCCCAGCACCCTGTCAAGCTGAGCCTTAAAAGTATCCAGTGCAGAGGAATCCACTGCTTCCCTGGGGAGATCATTCCAATATTTAACTGTTCTCATGGGAAAAAAATTGCCTTTTGGAATCTAATCAGAATCTCCCCAGCAGCAACTCATACCCATCACCCTTTATCGTATCCACATGACCCCTCACAAAAAGGGAGTCTCCATCCTCTTGGCAGACACTCTTTATGCACTGGTACAAGGCAGTAAGGTTTCCCCTAAGCCTTCTCCTCTCAAGGCTGAACGAACCCAGGTCTCTCAGCCTTACTTTGTATGGAAGGTTTCCCACTCCTCTTATGACCTTACTGGCCCTTCTCTGCATTCCCTCCAGCCCAGCCACATCTTTTTTGTATAGCAGTGACTAAAACTGGACACAACTGCCCTTCATCTCACACCCCCACATCCCCTTGGAGTTCCTTCAGCCAGCTTTTGCTTTCACTGTCTCACAGTACCAGGACATCAGCCCCTCCTTTCCCACTCGGGGAACAGCAGGGCTCCACAGGTGACCTCTCCCTCTGATAAACATAGCCATTTCTTCCTTTTTTCCCCCTCCTTCTCTTTCATCAGCTGCTCTTGAGAACCATTCTCCTCCCACAGCAGCTCAGCTTTTTTTTTTTTCCTCCAAAGCTTTTGGCAATAGATATTGTTGCAACACACTTAGGTGACCAAGATGCCCTTGCAGAGCCAGATGTGCTGAACCAGCTGCTCACCTTTGAAAGAAGGAGGTTACTTTAATCTGTGGCCTATTAATGCTGATCTTCAGCACCGGCAGAAACAACTATGTCAGGGGCCAAAGCTGAAGGCCTTGGGCTGCCTTCAGTAGTTTTGTCAACACAGAAGAAATTGATATAGGAAATCAATATAGAAAGAATTATCTCCAAGGTCAGGAAAGGAAAAAACAGTCACTGAGAATGAGGGAAGGGGGTGCTCCGATCAGCCGAGTCTGGTGGTCCCTTGAGCAGGAAAGGAAGGAGCCAGCAGCTGCAAGAAAGATACAACCAAATACAACCAAGTTCCTCTAATCCATTCAAGTTCTGAACCCTTCCTTGACAACAGCTCTAACAGTGCTTAGTTGACCCCTGCACTCTGCTGTATTTCACAGCTCCAGGCTACACCGGGACCATGTGGGAGGGGTGTGACAGCAATCTGTGCAGCATCTCAGGATGATATCGAGCCCCACGCTGTCTTGCAGCTCACGAGTACACACACCCCGAGTTTTGTGACACAGCATAAAGCAGCAGAGGAGGATGGTGTTTACCCCACAGCCTGCTGCTCTCCTCTCTCTCCTTCATGGCAGACAGGAAGAGGAACTATTTTTGGTAGTAGTAGTGAGGGAGTCCATTCAGGACTGAAGATGATGCTGCAAGACTGAAGCAAAACTACAGGAATCTGAAAACAGGAAGAAGGTCGTACTCAGCATCAATGGCTTTTCCCCATCAAATGTGCTACTTTGCAGTTAAAACAGGGCAACAGAACCTCTTTATTAAAGATTTTATTGAAACCAATACAAGCACCATGCTTAGCAAAAAAGATTTGGTTTAAGGTAAACATGCGATGTGAACTTGCAGAGACTAAACAGCATGTGGAAGTTGTACTGGTTATGGACATTTTCATGGAATTGCCAAGTTCTCTGTGAATCTCATGCCTTTTCCCACCTGTGGCACTGGCACCAGCCCAGATGTGCCACATGACAAGTCACAGCATCTGGATCACCAAACAAAAGCAAGAATTCCACCATGCCCCTTCACATCCCACATCATCTCACAGTTACTACATGTGTGCACCAAATACATATGTTACATGACATTTTCTTAAGTGCACTAAGTGAGGAATTGAGCTCCCTTGCTTTTGCATGTTTGATCCAGACCCCTGTTACCAGTTTAACATTGTTTCTGGACCAGCTTTTTTACAGTTGAAGATACAAAAATGGAATCTTGGTACAAACGCAGGAGATGCTCCCTTGGAGAAGTGAAAAGGTGCCAACACGCACATTATTGCCTCCTTTGATAGATCGAACCAGCATCCATGACACAGGAAACACACTTAAATCAAATACCAGCATTTAATTTCTTCTTGTTAAAAATATTCAAACAATACACGTCCGTTTTATGGGCTGTCATGCAAACTCATGCTTTAATTCATCTTACTATCAATTAATAGGATTACAGGAGCTGTATCCCAGCCAACTATTCAATATTTAAAGCAAACCAGATTAATCGTGGCAGAAGTCTCCCTTGATGAGACCTAAGCCAAGGATTTTACAGCCAACCTACTGACTCCTGAAAAATAGGAGCTCAAAATGGAAAACGCTGACTCTCAGACCTTCAGCTACAAAGGCTCCCATCAGTGGCATTAGTTTATCTATGTTGTCCTTCAATTTGAACCCTCTAGAGATCCAAAAATAAGACAAATGCATGATTACAGATGGGCGACTCACTCATAAAGCACAGTCAGAACGTACTGGCCTTCTGAACATGGAAACACCTGCCTCCCACATCTTCAGGGGGCAGCAGTACAGAAAATACAGTTCTAAAGATAAGGTGGGAAAAGTACATTATGAAAACAAGTATTAGTTGTGCAGGAAAGACTCTGACATAATTCATGCCTTTGTTTAATCAAGTATTAGCACTGCCTGTATCTCAAGAGCCCAGGACAGTGAGCAGCACACAGTTGTGTCAAAAGACTGCATTACAAAGAAGGAAACCACAAACAAGCCTAGAAGAGCAAACATCCTCTGCACGCTCACTCTCAAAGTACCTGCAGCTGCTTCCTCACTTCCACAGCTCTGAGAGGGGAAGGAGGTGCTGCTACCAAGCATTTGAAGAATCACACTGGTGGGCTGAGCAGCACCAATGTCACCTTTCACAGGGAAGTGAGCTTTGACACTCAGCAGGGTTTGTTTGCTTTCTACAAGGCCTGAGGGGCAGCACCGAAGGCAGAAAGTGGAGGCAACAACATCTGAAGTGAAAAGAACTCAGGCTGAAGATACAGCCATAAGTAGCAATCTTTTCCTGGCAGAAGGGGGAGTGATCAGGAGATGAGGAATCAAATCCCATTGTTTGCCTGCAGCAGCTCCTCCTTTCTCCTCCTGAGAAAGACCCCTTTTTGGCCGAGGCCTGAGCAAGGAGCAGCTGGATGCTGGCAGCCTACTACTGTACAAAGTACAATCACAAAGTTATTAATCCAGTTTTCCCCACTGTGAATGAAGCTGAACTTTACCAATGGCAGCTTCCCTCTCTCCCACACTGTACTTTTACCTGCCTCACCTTTAGCACAATGTCAACAAACGAAGATCCTTGCTGTTTCATGGTCAATGCTTAGAATGACACTATTCTTTAAGCCAAAGTCTTATTTATGCAATGTCTGTCACAAAAGACATTGTTTTTATTGATCTCTAGTACAGAACAATCAAGCAACAGTTTCATAATCAACACTTTTTTTTTTTGTCCAGGGAAATGAAGTTTTTCCAGTTCACTATGTTAACAGAGAAATGTAATTACAAACATTTCTTTCCCGCACTGAAAGATCAATTTAATTGGATCATTCAGACAAGTATTTTGAAAAGCTCCTCTCAAGTCAGATTTGTATACAAATAAATGAGCAGTAACATCAAAATAAGATGAAATTTACCAACACTTAAGACCTTTGCAAGTGAATTCCTTTTGATCTTGGAGGAATTAGTGTTTTAACACTAATGCATGTTTACAAACGAAACATAAACCTCCTTTCAGCAAAGGCTTCACAGCATGAAATACTGGCCTCCAAATTTAACACCGCATTCCTTCTCACCAAACAGATTTGTTAGGGCAGCTGTATTTTAAGGTACATTATCAACAGGAAGCTGCACTTACGCAGAAACTTACTCAGCAGCACAACAAACACTCATGAGCAAGATAGTGAGATACTGTCACGAGTGCTCCTTTTGCCACTGTGCGGGCTGAACAGGTCCCACATCAGACAGCTACTCTATTCCATATAAAACAGACCTGTAAAAAGACTGGTCATTTAAAAAAGTTAAATATTTTCACATTAGAATATCTGCTGTTTCAAAGAGATGAACTGTTAAGTAAATGAAAATGAAATGATCACGTATGCAAAAGCTTCATCTGGAATGTAATTCTGACCAACAAGTAGTTAAGAAAGTTAAGAGACTGTAACTAAAGTATTCAAAAGCTATGAGTGGCCAACTTTTACAACAAAAGAGATATAAATCATTCATTATCATGAAAAGCTTTAACCTCCTGACTCCTACAAATGGAGTAGATGACTGAATTCCAAAAGAAAATGAGGTTAGCTTTTCTTTTTTAGATGTCAACTGCAACACCAGGCACTAGGAAAATTGTTACTTGGAATCTTTAACAAAGTTTTTACCAAATTTGTAATAAGTGGCAGTGTAAAATTTTCAAGTCTTTTAAAGCTAACAAATTAAAGGCACACAGGATTAACAGGTGTTCATATAAGAGGAAATGAGGAAAGAGGTAAACTTTTTAACAGTGTAACCAGTTATAGATGCAAGGTGTCTGGTACGAGAGTCACCAGAGTTGTAATTCAGCCCTTAGTTATCACCTAGTTCCTGTAAGACTGAGAACTGGGCAGCCAAAGCTTTGCCCTGAAATTTAGAAAGACTGACTGAGTCAATTGAGGAATTACTGGAATGACATAAATTAGTTGCAGGAATTTGAGGAAGTTCATATGGACTTGATGGAAAGATAAACGGATGGACTGGCTGTACAAGGATTTTGCCTTTTGAATCCTAAATGCTTCTAGAGAGTAGTTTTCAAAATTGAGAAGACATGAAGTCAAAGAAGTCTGAGAAGTAAGTGACAGTACACAATTTCTGCATATAAATGGCTAGTATGCGTCATAAGGGTGCATTTGTAGCTCAGAAAAAGTTAGCGTCAGCTTCCAAATTATGTTTGTAGAGAGTTATAAATCCAGAACGGAACTATTTTAGTTATAGAAATATTAGTCACAAGAGTGCAAAAGGAGTCCCTGCAGAGGAGTATTCCCTTTTGACAGGTACAAATAAGGAAACACCTGCAAAGATTTGTTACTTCAAGGAGACAGACCTGCTATTCTTTGCACAAACTTTGCACAAGAGAGATGCCGCAGGAGACAGCTGTAAATACAGTGCATTTCTTAGATGTAAGTATTCATGTCTGGTTCCAGTATTATCAGGATGGTACATAAATACTTGACAGAGGTTTTCTTAGTGGAAGAAGCCCAGTTTCTCACGCAGCCATTCTTCAGTTAGGTCTTCTGTATTTCTTATTTCAAATACCTAAACAAAATTGCATGACATGAATTCTTGAGATGGTACTGGAAAGGGATATGAACACAATGCAATCAACTTCCCACACAGGCTGTTCGAGCCATAAGAAACCAGTAACAAACCCTGAGCTCAATCACTTTCTTGAAAGCATCACAATATTCTAAAGCAATGTCAGTGGAAAATACACAACGAATAATACTATCTTGAACAATAATCCCACAATTCCTATTTCTAAAAATTCTTCTCCTTTAGGAATATGTGAGAACAGCACACATACTACACGCTAAAGTTACTCGGAAAGGCATCATCTCACATGCATTACCTCCACAAAAACGTCTCTGAGGAACACAAGAAAATTTAACCTTTAGGCTGAATTAAGCCCAAAGTTTGCAGTTATTCCTACTTTGAACTGAAATCCATAAATCTAGTAGCATAGTCTTTCCCCCTGTAAGAAATGAGCCTGGGATACCTCAAAATATAAAACTTGGAGAAAAAACACAACCCCAAACCACCAACCCAAAGCTTTGTGAAAGCCTTAAGCAAATCTTTAACGTAGCCTTGAAGCAGAGGACAACATCAAAGACACCAATATACTCTTTACATTCCAAATAGGCAAGAAGTTGTTTTGTTGGGGTTTTTAATACCCTTGACGAGAGGCTGAGTTAATTCTGCATCACTAATTGGAGTCTTTGAGATGCCCACAAATGGATCACCTTTTCAGAAGAGTCAAGTAAGCAAATATTACAATCCACAGGCCTTCAAAAGTGTTCTAGGCAATGAAAACAAGAAAAAGATTTCATCTGGATATTGATTGATACACTGAAAATAACAGATCTACTGCTGACATAGCATTATCTGCCCTTCTAACAGTACAGAGCACAGCTGCAAAAGCATACTCAGGCCATGAGAATGACTGGATTCTCTAAGACTGAAAACAAGCCTCTCTGTGAACCTGCTCTTTGGAATTAATGTCCTATTTAGTCCTGTCTTCTGCCATTTCACCATTTTAGTCTTCTTCAGGAAACTATTCAAGTTTCATATCTTTTCTTCCTCATTTCCCATCCCTGCTGGAGGGAGCTCTGTACGCTTTCAGACAGTGATCCATTACCATCAACTAATATTGATTTTGGTTTTGTAAGTAAAAGAAGGAGAAACGTCTAAATTCAGTGTTATAAGAACAAAAGAGTTTAAGAGAAGCCAAGCAAATACGCAAGCCACTTAAAAAAATGAGGATTCATTTGAGTCACATGCAGAAATCACACCAGGAGGAAGTCACAGCATGAAATAAAACGAAACACAGCTCAGCGAGTGGCAAGAATAAAGCACATTTGAAGGGCAAGTCAGCAACCTGAACTGAACACAGGCTGTCTTCTCCTGCTAGATGATCACAGGCTTCCATATCCATTCCTACACTTTCAAAAACCTTTCAGACTGAATTTCCTGCCATGACAAGCAAGAGTAACTCAAATACCGCTAGACTTTCAGGTTCTCATCAACTCTTCCTTCCCGCTCACTACAATTGGACTCGATCTTAAAGGTCTGTTCCAACCCAAACAATTCTGTGAAAACTGCCTTCGTCCTCCTCAAGGAATTCTTCCTTTCTATCAAAGATGCCAGAGTTCTCAGGCCTCTAAGATGCAATTTTAACAGACTTAAAAAAAGATTTGGCCTGCATTAATTGCTTTCATCTTGTCTTCTGCTTTCCTCCTATTTACTCCTGCCAACTTAACATGTAATTTAAAAGAGGGAGATCCTGTAGAGCCACGAGTGGTAGAAGTTCAGAGTTCTTAGTGCCCCAATATGTATTTTTACTGAGACGGTAAAGCATGCAGTCAGGATGAGGATGACAGAAAGGGGAACGGTGCTGTTGGGGAATAGCGAAGTCATTTCACATTGTATGAAAAACCTTCAGTGACCATAGACTCTATTGAGCTTTACTGGCTGAAACACAACTAAGAAATCAAGGTGCCAATTAAGAAGAGATTTCAAAGATCTCCAAAATGACAACAAATGGCAACTTTTTTTTTTAAAAAAAAAATATAT
The DNA here is from genome assembly GCA_013389885.1 of Geococcyx californianus. Classification (NCBI taxonomy): domain Eukaryota; kingdom Metazoa; phylum Chordata; class Aves; order Cuculiformes; family Neomorphidae; genus Geococcyx; species Geococcyx californianus. The sequence goes on along the minus strand of VWPV01023182.1, from coordinate 9,236 downwards.
ATATATATAGGCCTAGTGCATGCAGTGTTTTTTTCAGGTCTCAGTACTGGAGGAAGCAAACACAGGAGGATTTAGGACTGTTCAGCACTGAGCATGTACGTTCCTTATTCAGAAGGTTCTGTTCTGCAAGCATACAGCCCCTTGAATCATGCAGCAAAAACAGTCCACTCCACACTAAGGCTTCAGTCTATTCTCATCACAGAAATCGCCCCCAGCACTAAAGACGTCCATCCTATGGATGGATATTTTACAGAACAGTGTTCTTCCTGTACCCCTAAACCTCCAGAAATCTCCACATTTAGAACTCTTCAGTCTTCCTAAATCAGAATATATTCACTCTAATTAAAGTCTCATAACACCCTTCTAGCAATAGGTGCAAGCAAGACACAAAAGAGCTTCTGCGACCTCATTTAAGGGGGAGACATATATTTCAACTGGTGAGTTATACCTTAGTGAGTTCGGCTGTCTGTACAAGCTTATTCTTGCTTCCAGCATACATCATCTGCTGTTCAGGCTTACATCCTGTAGTTGTGTGGAATAAAGAACAGGTTTTTAGTTATTTTAACTACAACACTTCAAAAAAATAAGATTTTTCTTTTCTAAAGAATCCAAACAGAAAGCTGAGGTCCCCATTCTGAAAAGTGACCTATCTCTTTATATACCTTATCATCCTTGCACTTACTTTCATATCTAGTACTTGAAATGCATTTCCAGAATAACAGTAGCGTGGGTTTTGGTGTTCTCAACATGCACCTGTACTTCTGCTTCAAGCTAACACCAAATATCGCAGCAGTCAAATCTTAATCACAGCAGCCAAAGCAGCAGCATCTCCTTCCACTACAGCAGCACTGATGGCACTACATCCAATTCTTTGCTCTCTTGCTGTTTCTGGAGATTCCCATGTCTTTGCTAGTTACACTTACACGGATCTTTACAGCTTACATCCTTGAGCTGAAGTCAAACTGAGAAGGAATTAAGGCAGTTTGAATCTATTCTTTCTCCTAGTCTCTTCCTAAATACCCCAACTGAACCAGCAGCTCAAAGCTACCTCCCACCAGCCCCAAACAGAGACACTTCAGTCACAGTTAAATTTAACTGCTGTTGAGAGTCCCAATTAATGGTTCATTGTTTGACTCCAGCATCAATCTGACCACTAACTTGTGTCTGCAGAAAACTTATTGAAACAGAAAACCTCAAAAAAAAAAGTATTTTCTTTAGAAGTTGCTTGTTCAGAGGTTTCTAGATACAAGACTTCTTTTAAATCTCACCACCTATAGAGAACACTGGCCAAGCTCTCTTTTCCTATGAAGTGCGCGTCTGCCTGTTTTGCTGTTCAAGGTCTCCCAGGATGACTCTTAAGTGTTGTTCTAACTCACAAAACACCTATCCTTCAGAAGAGAAGTAACGTTTGTACAAAGGTTCTCAGGTGATTATAGAATAATACGATCACTAGTGGCTAAACTCCTTTACCTATCTAGCTATTTGGAGTAAGGAATGGTAAAACAATGCAATCAGTTTATCTTCTTCTAGGGGATAACAAGGATAATCCCATGAAGCCAGCAAGCTACCCTGGTACAATTCAGAACACAGCGTATAAGTCAAAATCAAGTCAAGGGTGTGGGTCAAGTGAGGGTTGCTGTGACACAAGCAGAGGAAGCTATTACTCTGTATGAACTTGGGACAGCCTGAAGTCACAGTCTCCTCCTTCTTGAACAGTGTGTTCACCCAGCACTTTCGCATGCCCAGATCTGGGTTATGGACTCCTTTTCACCTGTAGCTGTGCCAGCCCTTTAGACCTTCACATCACAGCACTGTTCGGAGGCACTCTCTGTGGCCCCCCCTGGAAAATCTAATCCCATCCTAACCCTTTTACAGAGATCTGTTCCTTTCCTGGGTAGACACAGGTTCCTGTGCCCTTCTGAGAAAAGAAGCAATTTCTCCCAACCCAGTCACTAAAATCCAAATAGCACGATGGACAGGGCTGAACGGAAACCCCGAGGAACAGAGCTCGTTATCTTTCAGCCCTCTCCTCACTTATTTCCTAAGCCCTGTCTGGTCATATCTGGAGTATCCCCCAACATTTCAGGAGTGGGTGACAGGAAACACATTAGGTTAAACCTAAACGGATAGGTGTCAAGTGCGCCAGGCTCCTTTCCTGTACAGGAGAGTGCTGCTGAGCAAACCCTTAAGAACACTGTGGGCAGGCACATTAGACACACACTTTTTGACCAGCTATGCCAGAGACTAACATTTCTGTTCAGCACTCAAAAATGGAAAAGAATTTCTTCTATCATATCTCCTATGTGTCCTAAACAGAAACCCCAAAGCAGTGAAAACCTCCAGCAACCATGGAGATCCAGGCAGATGGAAGGGTTCACACTTGCCATGAGCTGATGGTGAAGATGGAACTAATACAGTAGAGATTCCTCTCTGCCAAAAGTCTCTGGGTAATGCTGTAGCTGTACAGCGCCTTGCTTCCGGCAGTGGTAGAAACAAATCTGGCCTTAAGCATCTGAAGCACTATCCAAGCATTAAGAAATCATTTCCCAAAGCAAAGAACATTCCTGTATTTACAGCATATAGGAGCTACTATTCACAATGTTCACTCACCAACTGGACTGGAGAAGATAAAGCATAATGGATAAGAAACTCTTCCATCATCATGCTGATACTTGTAACTATACACAATAAATGTTTTTTCTGAGGTTAAAGAAACTAAAAAAAAAATATCAATGATTTTATTAAGATATAGACCTAGGTGATCAGTTTGGTGCAGGCACAGATCAGTCTGGCATTCTAGAAGATGTTTTAAATTTGATAAGTAGACTCCCTGTTCTCCTGCTTTCACTTCCATATTTCACTTTCAGAACCAACCCCGCCTGCTCTTACAACCTCTGCCACAGTTGGTGTGAGGCTGTCTCTCTATTTCATATCAGAGCTAAAAATCACCCTTTCATTACAAATATTCCTCTCCCAGCTTTGTAAAAAGACTTCCCACACCCACCAAAGAGCTTCTGGCTTAGTGGAACCCAAATTCTTTCTTTGCAGATTAAGCACTTCATTGTTTCAGGTGTTTTGCAGAAATTGAACTCAAGTTTTAGCTAGGACGCCTGCTTTATAGCCTCCTACTGCACTATGGCCATGAAAGGAAAGATTCAGAACAGCATGTGGAATACTGCCAGCCAGGTTTTGAGGATAATGGAGGCACATATTTTCTTCCCTTACAACTTAAGCACTCCTCTTGTTTCATGTTAAAGAATAACTTACTTCTCTTTTTCCTTTTTTTTAAATACAGGTACTCTTCCCCAGATCAGACACCTGTAGCACTCCTAAGACCAGTAACTGTAGCAAACCAAGGGCCACTTGCTGAGAAATACCAAAACAGATCCTGAGTTACACAGGCACTTTGCTGGAACACAAGAATTGTAAATCTCACTCACTTCTTTACACTAACGCTAGCCTGGCTTCTCTTTCCCTCCCCAAATACTATATTGTCTCAAAAGAAATAAAACCTCAGGAGAGGCTTAAATGTGCCAGTCAGTTCCAAAAAGCGGGACAACTGTTCAGTGCACCATGAGAACTGATCCCTAGGTTACCTCACATATCAAATATCAGTAAAGTCGTACTACAGGCAAGTATTGGCCTAAAAAGGTGAAGTCCGACTTTGAACATTTTGAACAGCTTCCAGGCGTGAGTAAGGCCAAATGCCAGCAGCACAAGAAGGATATCGAGGTTGTCTCTCGGGCAGCTCGTCTTTTAGCTCATCGGGAGAAATACCCTGGCAACATGAAACACAACAACATTTGAACTGAGGATCATGCACTTGCAGGTGCTCTGTGAAGGCTAAAGCAGAATAACAGAAGAGTGACGCAGCTGTAAATTAGCTGTACACCTACAGCTGAACTGATAATGATCTCTCACACAAAGAACCAGAGCACTTTAAGAAAACTTGTGTGCCAATAGATTCCTGTGACTAAACACAGAATTAATGTTAGCATGAATAATCATCCCTATTTAGGCATAACGAGTTTAGAAAACATTTTTGGCTCTAGTTGGATATGCTGGCAGCTATCACACTTTTCTAACTCCAGTGCTAAACTGGAAGGATGCACATCCCAAAAAGTATCCATTAAAATCAGCTACATAAATGGTGCTTTTGAAAAACTTAGTCCTTCCTCCTTGAGCAAACAAAAAAGACCTCATTCTATTTAAATGTTACATTTAAAGTTCTACATTCTTGGGAATAAGAGCTATGGATAATGCTCAAATCCCTGGGAAGGACTTAATTTTGCCCTATGTACCATTAAGAAACACTGCAGGCTGGGCTGACCTTATTATGCCACCTATCAAATCTAGAGTCTGCAGAGGATTAGCGATCCTTGCTTCTAATTGATGGTAGATCAGCTCAGAGTCAGATATGCAGATCCACGCAGAAACACAGCAGAAATCCCTTCAAAAAGCCAGCAGGTGCCAAAGATGCTTTTTACACAGTTGTATCGTAACGGCTTTAAAATAACTTGTTTGTGCAATTAGTCAACTTAATTGCTTCTCCACCATAAACAGTGCTGTGCTTTACATGCAGAATGACCATGCATTTAAATAAGCTCATGACCCAAATTAGATTAAGAGTTTGATAACAATTTGAAACTAAGGCAGTACCTTAGAGACAATAATACATTGCAGGCTGAAGATATTCTTATTTACAATTCATTTAACAAACCTCATGCTCCTCATCCAGTACCACCAACTGCTTATCCTTGTCGATTTTCACTATAAATTAAAAGAAAAGAGATCAATGTTTTTTTCAATCAATTTATAATGTGTGCATGAAGCTTTTTAACATCGCCCCACAAGTATACTCCTTGGGTGCCTCCATTCTGCTTCTTCCATCTATCCCGTGACTTCACAAAACTGCTGAAGTCAGGAGAAGTGCACAGTCTGAGTGCCATCCACTCCAATGCATCATTCTCAAACGTCAAAGTCAGAAATGTCAAAGACTCCCAAACTTTAAGGCTATAAAATTTACAAACTCAAAATGACTGCCTTGACATTTTTCACTGTCATTTTACAACCAGCAGTAGACTCTGAGCTGCAGTTAAGTACAAACACTCTACTAAGAGCAGATTAAGTCTGGTGTCACAAAAAAAGATGTTTTAGTGTTAAAATTACAGGCAGAATGGAAGTACTGAAGCTGATACAAAAAGTAGTCTCTTGGCTGAGATTTACCTGCTAAAGTAGCAGAATAAATGGGAAGGAAAAGGGGAGATAGGGTCTTCTGCAAGACCTTGTCATTTTTGTCAGACATGTTTTTAACTTACTTATAATGGCAGCATTGTTGGTTTCTTTACGAAACCGGAATTTTCTCAGTTTCTCCACCAGGTCTTCAGCAACATCGCAAACCACCAGAGATTCACTCTACAAAAGGGAAATGGCAGAGGGGATGGAAAGATAAGTCTTTCTAGTAAACCAGAAAAAAACACCCCATGTCACACATACACAGCCACAAACCCTGCTGAGATGGAACCGCACACAGCTTGTCCCAAGTTAAAACCAGGAAAACCATGAATGAAAATAGTCTTAAAAACACAAGCCCAGAACACTATATTTTACTGTCCCTTCTCACACAGCCAACAAGGAATATTTTATTAACTACTCCTGTGGTGGGATTATCTTGTAGCTTTTAGAAGTAAACAAATTTTACAGCTCATTTGCTAAGACAAGCTCTGCAATAAGGAAGCCCCTAAGAGTGGCAATGAACTGGCTAAAATAACTTAAGCATTTAAAAAAACAGGAGCTACTATAAGCATTTCAGAAGAACAGACAGAAATCAAGGGTCACTGCCTACTTTTATCCATAGAAAGCATTTAAGACATTTTAATCAAAAAGCATGCATACTTTCCCCCATGTGCTTATAAGTCTCTAACTCCAAGCATTCAGAAGAAATGTCCAGATAACATTAGTCATCACACTGAAGATAGGGAAGGAAATGATTATTTCACAAGCAACCACGCAGGTTATCTTCCACTACACATGCAATTTTTAAACTGTACCAAGCCAACCGCTGCCACTTCCTGAACAACATTTTATACACACAGCCTCTGTTGCTACAGTGAAGAGAAGCAAGTGAACCAGACACAGAAAAGTCACTTAACATAGAATCATGGAATTATTTGGGTTGGAAGGGACCTTAAAAGCCCATCCAGTTCCAATCCTTCCCAGTGCCATTGGCAGGGACACCTTCCACTGGATCAGGTTGCTCAGTGATTAACAGTAATCACAGAGTGAACCTCTGTTCTCCAAGTACTCCAGAGCAGCCTTCTAGCCTTGAAATGTGGGAGATGTAGGATCACATCTACTCTCTCTGTAAACATGTCCACATCCACAGTATTGCTAACGTATTACATAACAAAACCAGAAGCCAGCTGCACCTCCAAAGTTGCTTTTGTACTTGTACAGCCAAATCACCCCAGTTATGTATACTGGAAATAGAGTGCTGTCAGTTTAAGTCATCTATGACCATGACTTCCATCTCCAGCTTTTTCATATTATTGTACTTGTAAATTCCTAGGTCATCAAGGCTTTTGTGCCAAAAACCCTGTATTTCAGGACACTTTTAAAATACAAAAACCACTCAGATTACAAAATCAGTTGCAGGGCTACCTATCACAGACAGTACTGAAGAGCTGTTTCTTGGAGATAAATCACTGCTTACAAATCAAAAGAAAGGCACTATTTAAAGGCTGAGGTCTGTCTGCTCACATTCAACATCAGCTTGTTTACAAGATCTTCCTCAAAACACAGAAAAGCATCTCTCTTCCCCCACTGCCAAAATCACCTTGCAAATATCCTATGTTTGTTGTTACTCCTAAAAAGACTTCCACCTGGATCAAATTCTGGCACAAAGTCTTGTGCCTCTGCTTCCTTTTAACAGCTGGAGAGGAAATCAGGCTCTGCTGTGAGGGGACAGGTCAGGCACTGTGTGTGCAGCCCTCGTTGTGTTTCCCATGAACTTTAAAGACTGGTTTGGGCTCCCTCTTATCCACAAACGTCAGTAATACCCACTCTTGCTATTTTCAGGAGGTATCTACCTAAAACGCAACAGAATTCAGGGCTGCATTTTAAAGCTGAAGTTATGTTTTGTATCAAATGGTCTTTTCTGAAGGAAGCATTTCTCCTGGTCCTCTAGGATCAGAAGCTTCCCAACACTTTCCAGTAGACACTGCAGGGTACGCAGTGTTCTATGCAGGCACACAAATATAAATCCTTAGAAGAAGCTGAAGGCTGTGCCTACAAAACACATGGTGCCAGAAGATTCAGATCATCTGTCAGGCCTAAGCTGGCTGGTTTAACAAAGACTAAAGAAAGTCGAGCGAGGAGGCCGGAGGGCTGCACAGACAGCAGGCACAGCTGCCGAATGGGGCAGCTGAGGTGCTGCTGTTGGTTGTCTTCAGTCATCATCCACACCATTATGCTTCATAATTTTCCAACACTTCTCGAGCCATTTGCCAGACAGCAAGGTTGTGGCTTCCTTTTTAAATGGCTCTTTCCTCACTTCTACCCCATAGGCTGCCAACACCCAGCAGGAAAACCTCCCAGCCAGTCTCTTTGCCAGCAGGTGAGCCTGGCACAACCCAAGCAGCACCCCTAGACAGAAGAGCACTGGCTCCCTGAGAAGAACAAGGGAGAGAATGATGGTCATCCCCGCCAAAGGCACCTCCTTTTCCCTCAGCCCCTTCCTCTCTAGCCCACCAAGCCCAGCCTCAAGCCATGTCTTAGCCAGGGAACCCCAGGCCCAAATCCTCCCCCTCTTTCAGAGCCCGACCTCCTCCCTTCTCGGGGCCTGGCATTTCAGAGCCTGGACCCACTTGCCCTCAAACTCTCCAGACCCAGACTCCCCAAACTTTACCCCCCTTTCCTCTCAGGGCCTGGGACACCCCCTCCCCGGGCCCAAAACACAACACACTCTCCCCATAAGGGCCTGGGCCCCTCCCCCCCAATCAAGGTCCAGACTCCTGCCCAACATCTCCTCTCCTCAGGAACCCAGCACTTGATATCCCCTCCTTTCAAAGCCCAGACACATCCTCCTCTCAGGGTACAAGCCCTCAGAGTCCAACTCCCCTCCCTAGGGCCCTGACCCCAACCCAATCCCTCTGACACACACGCACACACCCCTGCCTCAGGGCTCTGACCCACTGACACCCATGCCTCCTCCTCAGGGCATGAACACCACACACCTCAAGGCACAGACAGCCCCTCCTTAAAAGCCCAGACCCCCACCCCAAGCCCTCCACAGGGCCCGGACCCCATCCCACCCCGTCCCCTGAGGGCCCAGACTCCCACCCCGCACACCTCCCTTCCACTGCCCTCGGGGCCCAACCTCCCACCTCCAACCCCCCCCTCCTCAAGACCCGGGCTCTAACCTAGCCCACCCCCTCCTTCTCCCTAGGGCCCAGACCCCGACACATACCCCTCCTCATAGCCCAGACACCCTCAATTCCCGCACAGGGCCTGACCCCTCACAGCCCAACTGTCCCCCCATCTTCAGGGCCCGGACCTCCCCCACCCCTCACGGCCAGACATCCTCTTTCCCCTCAAGCCCCGGACCCCTCAAGGCCAAACACCCCCTCTTTCCCCTCAGGATTCGGCAGTCCCCTCTCACCATCCTGCGCGCGCTCAGACGCCGCCACTCGCGCTCCCACAACGGAAGCCGCCACCGCCCGCCTCCCTCTAGTCCAGGCTCCGCCCCAAACGCGCCTGCGCAACACAGACCCCACCTCGCCGTCCGCCCCAGCCAATGAGCGCCGCGCTCCCGGCAGGCGGGCAGAGATTTTTGCCCCGCCCCTCCGTGGCTACTGGAGGTGGGGAAGGATCAGCAGCTGCGGGGCGCGAATTGCCGTGTCACGTGACTTCTTGGCAACAAGTGATAGGGTGAGCGGAAACGAGGGATAAAATGAGAGGGAAGAGCCTTAAGTTGAGCCAGGGGAGGTTCAGCTTGGCTATAAGGAAAACATTCTTTACCGAAAGAGTGGTGAAGCACTGACAGGGGCTGCCCAGGGCAGTGGGGGAGTCTCCGTCCCTGGAGGGGCTTAAAGGATGTGTAGGCATGGTGCTCAGGGACATGGTTTAGTGGTGAACTTGGCAGTATTAGGTTTATGGATGGTCTTATGTTGTCTGTTACAACCTAAAAGAGTCCGTTATTTGCACCCCGGGCGAAGAATTACAGATTGGTTTGGGTT
>VWPV01023179.1:97131-161275 GCA_013389885.1 Geococcyx californianus | reverse complement strand
GGTCTCCCCAGAGCCTTGTCTTTGTTGCCCTTGCCACCCAATTTAATTAAGACTGTCTCAGGTGATCTAACACATTCCCAGTCTGTTTTCCTAATGGACACATCCACACTACTGTACTGCAGGTGTAAATTTTCCCAGACCTGTGAAGCTAAGAGCATGATTCCTCTCCATTCCTCTGCAATTCTTGTATCAAATCTCCTTCATTCAATCCTTGGCTTCTCAAAAAAAAGGCTGTGTCCCAGTTCCGTTCATTTTACTAGATCGTTTATTTTAGTAGACTCAGAAATCTTGATCTTATGCTTTGTGTGTTAACTTTCCCACCATTGATTATTTCCCTTTTCCTCTACAGGTACTGAAAATCCCAAGGCAAATCATGAATATCAGAACAGCAGCCAAGAAAGCTGGGTGCAGCGAATGCTGATGGCTTTGGTGGGCGATAGTGCCCTCTTCAACACCAGGGAAGGGCGCGCTGGAAAAGTGCACAACTTCATGTTGGGGTTGAACCTCAACAGCTGTTACCCGCTCTCTCCGCTGGCAGACCTCCTCACCCAGGAGTCTGTGGAGGAAGATGAACTGGATGCAGCCGTCGCAGGTTAGTTTGCAGAAAGCCCACGTTGCTGCACGTTTGTTGGTAAAACCAGAAGCAGTGAGTTCTCAGTGTGGTGGCACCGAAACGGGAGGCTCACAACAGCCCATCCCGAAGGAAGGAGAACGTTTCTATAATGGCAATCGTGTGTCCTGGTCAGCAGCAGAGGTTGTGAGGTGTCTGGGTGTCACACAGGGCACTGCACGGTGACTTTGGTCTCTTCCTGCCTCCTGTCTGCCCTGGCAAAGTGTGCAGAAAAAACAGGACCTTTAGGAGGGAAAGTGGCTCTTTGTTTGGAAGGAATTGCTGGAAGAGGTGACCGAGCTGCTTTTGTGTACGGTGCCCTTCACTAAGGCCACTTTCTCACTCTCTTAGACTCCTCCAAAGGGTATCCTGCCTTGTTCCTTTTCTCTTATTGACGCTAAGCCTTGTGGTGGAAATAAAACTTCCCTTGCCCACTGCAGGCTTCCCAAAGATGTTGAAGCTCTTCAGCTCTCTTTGTCTTCCTCTGAAAAGGCTGTGGAGGCAACACACTTCTTTACGTGTAGGTCACTGCTTTACTAACACCACGGTGGTTCTCAGAGTGAGTGATCTGTCAGGTGCATTCGCGGTTCAGGTGTGACTGGTGTGCAGATTGCAGCCAGGTGTCGTGTTGGCCTAAGCAGGAAGCAGGAATAGTGATGGAAAACTAGAATTTCAGAAAAATGTTGATTTGCAAAAGAAGTTCAGTGTCTTCCCTCGCTCTGTGAAGCACGTGGTGTCTGGGACAGCAGCTGCAGAGAATTAGGAATCACTTTGGTTTAGTCTTTTGAAGATTGCCTATAGGCAGTGTTCATCACAATCTTCTCGATGAGATCTGATTCATTTCTTCACATTCTCCTGGCACTGGTGCTGGTTTTTCCCTTCAGTGGCAGCAGAGCACCCGGTTAAGGATTTGAGTGTCCCCGTGCAAAAGTAATGGCACAGGGAAAACGTACACTTTGTGCAGCCTCCACATACAGTTCCTGTGATGCAAACTGGATTATTATGGATTATTCCTGGCAACTATCAAGCCGAGGAACTCCAGATCTCTGGAGTGGTGTTCCTCCCGTGCTCCTGTCTAGCAGCACCGCACTAGCTCAACATGAGCTCAACTCAACATGAGCCAGCAGTGTGCCCAAGTGGCAAAGAAGGCCAGTGGTGTCTTGGCCTGCATCAGGAACAGTGTGACCAGCAGGGCTAGAGAGGTCATCATCCCCTTATACTGGGCACTGGTCAGGCCGCACCTTGAGTGCTGTGTCCAGTTCTGGGCCCCTCAGTTTAGGAAGGATGTTGAGATGCTGGAGGGTGNTTCTTCACTGAGAGGGTGATTGGCCATTGGAATGCTCTGCCTAGGGAGGTGGTGGAGTCACCATCCCTGGAGGTGATCAAAGAGAATTTGGATGAGGCCCTTAGTGCCACGGTGTAACTGACAAGTAGGAGTAGGTGTAGGTGTTGGGCCATAGGTTGGACTCAATGATCTCAAAGGTCTCTTCCAACCTTACAGTACTGTGATACTATCAATGATCCCGATCCCTTGTAAGAGCAGTGGTCACTTCAGCCCTTGGTTCCTCTTCAGAGGAGAGAGATTGTCCTCGCTGGTCGTTATGCAATAGTAAATACCAGATGTCGTTTAAAATCTTAAGTAGCAGACGATCCAATGTGTATTTGTTAATGTAACAAATCCCTTTGAGTGGTTGTATAGTAATTTCCATCTGTACTCCGCTTTCTAAATATTATTATCATCTCAGAGGTGTTTACAACTGAGTAATCTTAATATTTATAGCAGTTGTAAAAGAGTCAGGAAAGTGGGTAGTAAATTTATGGTTGGAAAAAATGACAATTGATGAGAATTTTGCATAATTAAGAGATGGGGATAATCTCCAGAATCAACTATCAACTTCCTGGGGTTTAGTTTCACTTGAAATAAAATGTGGGTTTGACAGAATGAGGCTGCGCCACAATTATTTTTGAGTGCCTGAAATTCCTCTGGGTAAAACATCTGGCAAAAGTTTGCCATAACTGCAATTTCTTTAGTGTTAGCCGAAGCCCACACTCATAAACCTGAACTACAACTCAAATCTAACAGCTACGAGTAGTCACGATGTTATAGTCGAGAGTGGTTAAAAACCCCCTTGAAATCTCAGTGGTTTATATAAAGTTTAATCATTCAGCAGTGTGATATGTGTACCCACATCTTAATGCTGTGAATTTTGCTGATATATGTGAGAGCCCGGAAGCTCAGGGGAGCAGAGAAAAAGGAAACTTTGGTGTAAGATTAAAATATTGTGCATTACCAAGGCACTGGATGCGTTAAAGCTTTGCATATTTACTCCTACCGCTAGGAGTTTGCCTATCAGCTTGAGTACAGAAAGCGGTCTGAGTCGCTTTAGGATGTGCTTTCTCTTTATTACCAGACACTCCGAAGGAGAAATAAATGAATCAAAAAAGATATAAATAATACTTTACATCTCCACTTGTCTCAAATCTTCTGTAGACCTGAGGTGCCCTGCAGAGGATGAGCTGTGCAGCGCTGAGCCGATAGGAGTCATCACTGAGGGCTGAGTTTAGGAGCTGCTTGGGCTGAAAGGAAAATGCTTGGCTTTGCTTGGCTACAGATTCTATTTTTGCTGAGCATTTTCTTAACTGATCTCAAATAAGCTTTAAAACTTGACGCCTCTTGAATGATTTCACTGTGAACTCTGAGTTGTATTTCTGTGAGTTATTACAACACAGCAAACTCACTTGAGAAAACAAGTGAATAACGAGGGGAAAAAATAACTCATAATCTCTGCTTCCTTATTTCAATATTTATGGAAACTTTTGTAGGAGACGCACATCAGTAGCAAATGCCCTTTTCATCTCCCATGAAGCTTTTCATCTTCCGTTGAAGCTGCCATCTGTGACAGGGTTTGGTCTCTTGGTCTCTACAACGTGCTCTTTTTTTAATTATTATTTCCAAATAATTCTTCATATCTGTTTGTATATCTGAGTGCTGCAAATCGGAGAGGCGTGCTGTGCTGGCTTCACGCAGAGCTCTGCTTGTAAACATCTTGGCCCGCTCGTGGTTTGCTGTTTCCTTCATAAAAGCAGTCCATGTGGGCTAAACATGAATGTCCCAGGCTCTCAGAGCATAAAGAGTCCGTTGAGTCTTCACGCTGTGGGATGAATAATGATGAATTGAGTTGCCCGGGCTGCTGGAGGATGTAGGATGATTGCCCTGGGTTCATGTGCTGGAAAATATAAAAAGAACAAAGGTTTCTTATCCACCCTGCAGAGCAACTACTGCACAGGTTATCAAGCGGGTGATGCTTCTTTTAGTACCAAGGATATTTATTGCACAGTAGCCTCTCCCAGGTAGCAGTCGCAGGCTTCCCTGCAGCGTCCCGACCCGTGGTTCTGATTGCCTGCTCGCGTTATCCCGCCGGGAACTGTGTGCTGCTCCTGGCCTCCTGCTCCCCATCCTGGGTGAACCAAATGAAATCACACACTGAGTCTGCCTCATCTCGTTAAATACGGCTGGGTTATCACAGAATCCCANCACAGTTTTATCTGTGCTAACACTCAAAATGCACACTCTCCTGGGCTCAGGGTGCAGACCTGCGTCGCCAGGTCTATTCTACCTAGACCTATATTTACGTGGATGTGTACTGACACCCTCCTCCACCCTTCGCCGATTGCTTTTTTCTTAAGAAAGTCAGTCTGCATAGAACAGACTGCTACAGCACGGGAATTCTAAAATACCTGAAATACCCTTTCAGTAAACTGCAGACTGCAATCAAAAGCTGGTTTTAAAGAAGAGTACAGGGAAGTACAAGCAGGTCCAATATCCATCCAATACTCTCTTGAAGTGGGAGGGATTTCCAAGCGTTTTACAGATCAGATTTGTAGGTTGTCAACTATGGCTAAAAATTATGAAAGAAAGTGTTCTGTGCTGGCTACAGGGCTTAAACAGGACATCCTCAAATAAACACAAAATGTGGTATCACCCTCTCCACTTTATTTTACACATCAGAGGAACTGAAGAAACGGTCATTTAACTGAACTAACGACATAATTCGCTGCCTCAAACAAGATTTTCTTCTCTTCCTGTAGATCCTGGAATTATTGAGCTGCATCCCCATCTTTGCTTTAGCTGTTCGAAGCATAATAGATCTCTCCAGGTGAAAATCACTGTGGTCCCCAAAAGGACCATCCAATACAGAAGGCACTGGTAGGACAAGACAGAGACCCGGAATGAAATCACAGAAATCCCCAGTGGTTTAAGTGCCTAAAGCTGATTTTCAATAGGATCTTTTTTTCCCACTGCCCAGTGTTCCCCTTGTGGTTTTGCCTCTTGTAGGAAACCAGATTTGAGCGTTGTTTAAACACTGCCAAGCGCTACAAACTCCCCCATTTATGAAGGTGCCAGCAGACATCCATGAACACTGGAATCACTCTCAGGTAAATATTTGATCAAGGAACCCTTGAAAAGAATCGATAACGTTTGTTTGCTGGGCTGGTGACAATCCAACCATGCCTCAGAGCTCAGCAGCTTGCTGGCAACAGACATCTGGGGTTCCCTGGCTCGACAAGCCTAATTTTGGGGTGTATGTGTGAAACTGCAGACCTCTGAGAGTCCCGGCTGGGCCAACACCAAGACTGAAGATGTGCAAGAGAATCACTTGATCACTAGCTTGAGCAGCTGGCATGAAGTCAAGCCCAAGGCTCTCCTGAGGTCTCCTGATCAACACTTCTCTGGCTCCTTTAAGATCCTTGGGCCAGGAAATCTCATTTTACCGGTCGTGTAAATGAGAGCAGAGCTCTGAGTCGTAAGTGGCTGTTGGTCAGACAGAACAGCTGGCTACAGCCACCACCCACAAACTTGATCAATCTATACAAAAGCTGATGAAATAAGTAAACTATGAAATAAAACACAAGGATTTCCTTACCTTTCGGATGCTGCGATTCATCTTCGCTGTCTGAACTGTCATTGCTTACGAGGTGCTTCAGTCTAATATTTTCTGTTGAAAGAAATACAGAATTCCTTTGAGGCACTAGGGTTTAACTGTCAGAACTTTCAAACCAGTCTGAGTCATAAAACCATCATAGTCTTCATAACAGAAAATACAGCTGAAGAGGTTCAACCTGCTGTGGACATCTCTGCGTTCCGAATCTGATCAGAATGTATCGGCTTCAGCCTGCAGTGAGCCAAAGAGCTGAGAAAACAATCACCCGAGTCGGAAGGGATCCAAAAGGATCATCGAGTCCAACTCCTGTCCCTACACAGGACACTCCCAACACTCACCCCGTGTGACTGAGGGCATTGGCCAAATGCTGCTGGAATGCTGGCAGACTCGGTGCTGTTACCGCCTACCTGGGGAGCAGTTGCAGTGCTCTAGCACTGACTGCCATCCTTACAGAGGTGGGACACACAGACTGAGAGTGACCCCATTCTTCCTAGAAATTGGTTTGAACAGTAGAAGAATTATTTAATAATAGTACCTAATTCTTCTTCCATGGTGGGACCTTTATTCTGAGAATTGGAGACGCCAAGCACTCTGTTAAATAATATAGAAAATGCACTGCCCCAGACACCTGAAAGGGAAAGTAAACAATAAGTGGAGGCTGGTAGAAGCTAAAATACATTGAATGCACTATTTAAGCAGTTGCTTGCTGTCTGAACACAGCTCTGGTTTTGGAACATACAAAGTCATAAGCTCTGAAGTACCACGTATCAGAAACAAAAACCAGAGGAACTGCCAATCCATGTCTGTGAAATCTTTCTAAAGGATGTTTTCCAAGAAATTGAGATCTCTACTTCTTGTCTCACAATTCCTCTGACTGCATTTTAAATCCCTTGTCCATGAACTACTGAACTTAGTCTTATTTTAACGTCTCTTTCTGCCACATACTCACCCATCAAGAAATGCAAGGGATTTTCCCGGTACTTCTTCACCACTGTTCCCATAAAAAATTTGCTTCCAAACAAATCAGGAGACATAAAGGTGCCATACTTTGCCATCCCAATCTCATATGGACTGAATTCCACCCAGTCTGCAAAAACAAGAAAGAAAACTGTGTTTAGTTAACAATCTTAACCTGAATAGAAACAGAGGATGAACACTCATAAACAAACGGAACCTCTGTCCAAGCAAAGAAATTTTAGTTAAATGGGAAGCTTAGGTTGTGCAGAAGTCAACATTTGGATTTCAAATGCAGGACAGTCTCATGGCACAGCAGAGAAGGAATTCTCATTCTTTCTCATCACAACCATCGTTAGTGAAAATAAATAAGGCTAACTATAAAAGTTGTGATCAGGAATGAGAAAAACAAAAGGATATCTGGTTTCCCATCTCCTGCTTCAATACGATTCCCTGTCACATGAAATGCAACTTGGGTCTGAGTTCCGAGTTCCTTCACTATGATCCTACCAAAAATGTGGAAGGCGGCGATAAAAGCAGCAGAAAAATTATGTTATGCCACAAAAGTTGGGAAATATTCTAGGAGAGGCACTTGGATCCCACCAAAGCCTGAAGCTGCTGGTGAAATCCAATCTGAAGAGGCAAAGCTGAGAGGCAGCTAAGAAACTTATTAATACCGACCAACGCCAAGCGTATTTTTTACAGTACCTGCCATTTCAATGAATAGAGGTCAATAAAAACATAGAATAAAAGGTTTAAGTGCATTTTCTGATCTTCGCAAACAGTTCCAGAAGTGATTTAAATTCTACAGTGTATGCCTTTTTTGAAAATGGATTTTAGCCGATTTTGAAATATTTTCTTTGGTATCAGGGGAGTTGCTTACATTAGAGAATTTCTTTCAAAAAGGGAACAATAAGAAATGAAAAATACCCTACATTTTTAGTACTTCACTCATTCATCTATTTTCTCTTCCCTATTGTTAGCAGTGATCAGTTTGACTGCTTCTGGAAACAAATGAGAAACAATTCTTAAATGGAAAGGCAAAAGAAACAGCTTTGAAAACTCCCCATGAGCCGCAGGCTGCCATCCGCTCCTCAAAACATTCCATATTTCTGATAAAACATTAATTTTAAGATTAACCTCTTCTCCGGAAAAGGAAAGATTTAATCAAGACTGCTAAGTTTTGTTTCATGGGGCAATGCTTATCTATGCTAAGTCAAACACAACATCCTATTTTCCAAATAAACCACCCACAAGCCTTCTCATTTATTGGAGCAGAAGGAAATTCCTCTGGAGACCCAATCCAGGAATTGAATGGTATTTCCCTGTAGATATATAAACAGGAATTGGCAGGTACAGATTCAGAACTATGTTGGCAGCGAAACTGAATTTAGAATTAGAATTAAGCTGTCATAGTCCACTTTCGTTTTGTATTTGCATCTATTTCCCAGATCACATAATCCTGCTTAAGGAAAGAAGTCCTCTGCCTCAAAATTAAAGGGCTTCAGCATTAGCTCCTGTCATTCCAGAAGCTCCTTCAGACAGTGGCCATTTAAAGGAAGAGGAATGAATGTCCCAAGAGAGAACAACTCTCTGCCAAGAGAAATACTGAGTGTTTCCATCCCAGTAAACCTGGCAGGTTTCTTGGCTGTGGCTTAATCCAGAATGTACCAGAGTCAAACCTCAAATGCATCGCTGCATTTTGGATGCGGCACTTACTGGTACCGAGCCACACGCAGTCACCCTCTCACAGAACTAAGTTTACTAGAGCGGCTTACAAGAGCGAAACCCCCATATCTAAATTTTGACTGGTGTGGCAGTGCAGCTGCGGCAAAGCCAGGGAGCAGTTAGGGGATGGAAGCTCACCATACACCAAGCCAAACATTAAATTCCACTCCCTTCTTCTAACATTTGCTATCAGCATCTTCAGGTAATTTCTTATCATTAAAGATGCTATCATAACGCATATAAAAAAAAGCTGTCTAACTAAATTGCTGTAATTACGTTCAGTTGAAACAATTCCTTCAGTTTGGGTTATGGCAGCCCCACCTGGGTCAGAAATGCTCTTGGGAGGGCAAATATGCAGGGCCTGGGGCACAGAAGCTATCAGCAGTTGCAGGAAATCTTGCACCATCGCTCCCGGAGGGAACATGCTCTGATGTAATTAATACATTTCAACTTGAAACAGCATGAAAAAAATCTCACCTACATCCACAATCTAGTAAATAAGAGTAAATATTTCTGTTCAGAAGTTACTACATATTTCAGATCAAGAATAGCTGCTCTTTCTAAAGGGAGAAAATCAGCTTACAATAGGAACAATCGCGATCCAACATGTTACATAATGGTACAGATGACAGAGCCTCAAAAACAGAGCAAACCCAAGACCCAGGAGCAGAACTGATACCTTTTTATAGACCAACCGGTGAGGGTAGACCAGCCCTCAGGTGCTCCTGATCTTGTGTCAAGAAGGCCATTATTGAGTATTTTGTTTTTAAAATGGGAAATAAGTAAGCCAAACAAAATTTCTCAGAGAACAGAAGCTCATCAAAATCGAAAACACTTCTATTTTCAAATAAACAGGTTTCAGTTTCCTAAGTAGGAAAGTAGACATCCTCACACCGAAGGTTTAACCTGGTTTACAACCTCATTTTCCATTCCATTACGTTTTGACAGCAACTTTTCCAAATAATCTTTTCAGGTAATATAGATAAAACGTCTGCCTTGTAAACCTTGGGTAAAACACCTGGCATTTCCCTTCTTGACCTCATGTGTGACTGTGGAGATGTTCATCTCCTTTCCTCTGCACAGCATCGAGCGCAGGGCGACCCACTCGCAATCAAGACTACTCGATGCAATTAAATCCTATGAGATAAATGAAGACAAAAGTCCATTTTCTGTTACCAGGAGTACTTTACACCGTGCAGGCAACAAAACCTAGGCAGTACATCCAATCCATTTGTAGAGGTGTAACTACGCTTTTCTTAGAAAGAGGACTAACCCTGTATGCCTCAAGACACCTCCCTTTACCTGGCTGACTGATATTAAGCAGCTTCCTGCTGCTGCAGAGACGCCAGCTTTGCTTTTGTCCTGCCTCCTGCAACGTACTCAGCTATTTATGGACGGCGATATTCTTTTCAATTGGTAGGAAATCATTTTTTTGTACCACATACAAAACAAACCTTGGCCACCACTTTTCATTCCACAGACAACTCCAGAGCTCGTTGCCGTGTTAAACTTACTTTCAGGCAAAAGAGAAGTCCTACCCACTTACTTCTGTGTGCAAACACTTAATCACTGAGTAACTTCTCGTTATCAGAACCAACTGTCAGATTCCCAGAAGCTGCTGAACACATATGTGCCCATTTCCCCACCACCTTTAAAACTCACCAGACTCGTCCTTATGACACGCCTGTCTGGAATATCCTCCAACACTGCAACTTTCCATTCTTATTATACATTAAAATTCCTACTCGGTTCATAACCATGCAAATTTTGTTAAGCTCTGAAGAATGTTTTATATCATGGCAAATTCCATCCTAATCCCCGCCATGAGACTAATAATTTCAATGTGTATCAAGTTGCAGGATACAGTTATTCTCGGAAGTAATAAAAATAAGCTTTTTTTTTTTCTTCAGCCAGGCTCTTCTTTTCATGAGTGACCCAAAACGTAGATTGAAAACATACCTGCAAACATCAGCTCTGAGACATCTGGTTTGACATGGAGACACGTAAAAAGTGGCAGAGCACACTGTGCATTATTGACTTTTTCTTTCATGTCGCTCAGAGTGCTGTCCATTCTCTGCGGGAAAAGAAAGACGTTACATCCAAAGGGATCCTACAAACCCCTGCTGATATTTAGTGGACTACTCGTTCCGCTGAAATCCCCAAAGAGAAGGAAAATGGACAACCCAGTTACTTTCAAGAAAGCCAGAAGAATTTGTAAAAGTAATCTACCTGAAGGCTTCTTAAACACACAATTTGGGAAGAAAGGAGTGGGAGAAGACATGAGAGGAAGATGAAATAAGTATAGGATATCAAATCCAAAATAACACGGCCAAACAAGAAAACAAGATTTCTGGGCAAAGCAAGTTCTTTCCCTCTTCTACTGAAAAAGATGAAAACAAGGAAGAACCCCTTTGGCAGAAGAGTTTATGATCATGCCATGTTTTACAATGTGTGCTGTTTCTAAAAAGTCAAAGATTTCTAAGAAAAGCAAACAGACCAGTAGGTGGCTTCCACTTGTTAACCAAGGACCCGCGTCTCCCCTAGGAAACCTTCTGGAGTTTGCAACCAAAGCAGATGGAAAGTCACTACGACACAACAGCACCAAGACGTGTCATCCGCACACAACCAGGAGTGTTATTGCAATTGTTCATCGATCATGTCAGGTTCAGGTTGCAGCTCAACATCTGTGCCTTCCTCTCCTTTTAGCAAACAAGGACTTGCAACCACCCTCACAGGATCATTAATATCGCTTCATCGTTAGAAACCTACCCTATACATCACCCTTACTAAAAGCTGTGTTGCCTGTTTTAACGTAGTGTTTAAAACCTAACAGCAATCTATATCCATGAAATGCACCAGTGCATAAAACATGCCTGTGAATCTATTAACACGTTTCAATCTTGCGATAAGATCAAACCCAAATTCTGCTCACCTGACTCATTTGAAGTCTTTGTGCCCCATTCAGTCAATTAGGACTTTCGAATAATACAACAGCATTGACTCATTTCTCAGGTAATACTAAGAGATGTGGAACTTTCACCTTGAAATTACTATTTGGTTAAGTAAATGCTGCTTTTCTTACAGCAAAGCGTGCATAAAGAGGTGACACCATTTTGGAATTTGTTGTTGAAGTTCCTTAAGCAATAATCTCACCGGGTGATATACGTCAAGCAAGCACCCAGCAGTTGAGTTCATCTCTGTTGCACATGCTCTCCTAGCTCTCAAAGCAATGAACATCATTCAAAAACACGTCCCAGAGCAAGGAAAGCATTTTATAAGTTCCTTATCCCGTATCTGTCTGGCTGTAACTTTAAATATTCCTGTTGCTAAACACACTTTCTTCAATGTTACCAAGCTCATTTCAACCAAACAGCAACAGTGGTTCTTTTGCAATTGTTTCACAACCCTAACAATCATAAAAAAAAAAAGAACTCACATCATGGATAAGTGTTTCACCTATCAGCATTCCAAAGATATCTGTGAAGGTGACAGGCTGCCCTGAGCTTTTCTTATTCCACAAGGCTTCAATGTAGCGTTTGACTTTCTGAGGAGTGAGCAGCAGAAGCGGGTTGTGACTCACGGAGTTCATCAATTCTTGATTAATCTCCTTTGGTCCTTTTTCTGGAAAATCTGGGTGTGAATACAAAGTGGACATGTACCTGCAATGGTAAACAGGCTCTGTAAGGAGCAAAGCCCAGTTCAACGTCAACCGCCTGAAACATACAATAAGCTCATAAATAATGGCTGATTAAATCAGATTCATTTCCTCAGCATTTATACAGTAAATCATCAGGTCTTTTTCTCAAGATACCAAAAGCTAAACAATTCATTCTAAATGTAAGCACACAATCAAACACTCAAACATTTCCATAATGTGTGCAAAGTAAAATATTATAGTGTTCCTTATTTATCTGTTTAAGGGACAATGGACAGAACCATCATAAGCTGAAAAAACAGCTTCTCAGGTTGTCAGAGCACACCTCAATCTGGCAGACTGGAGGTCCTGTCAGTATACACACGAAGTTCTTTCACTCTAAGATGGACCTCTCTACCGCTCACCAGTTCATTATCGCTACTCAATAATGCTTAAACTCTATTAGCACATGGCACGCTTTGCAGGATCTCGATGTTTTCATGATAAGGTGAAGCACAATAACCACAACCTGTGCAGAGATTTAATTGACTTTGAGGATTCAGGAGAGGTCCATCAGGCAAATATTGATTTTGCCACAAAGTCTGGAAACTAAAGTTTTCCTTATTCAAATCAAAGTTTAGACGCCCATGCAGACAACCGTGTTTCAGGCTTGGTTGGCTTAAGTTAAACTGTGTGTGAAGACTCAAGACTTCCTGGAGCCCTCCAGCACAGGAAGGACATGGACCTGTTGGAGTGAGTCCAGAGGAGGCCACGAAGTACAGGAGCACCTCCTGTATGATGACAGGCTGAGAGAGTTGGGGTTGTTCAGCCTGGAGAGAAGGTTCTGGGGAGACCTTAGAGCAGCTCCCAGTGCTGAAAGGGCTACAGGAGAGCTGGGGAGGGGCTCTGGATCAGGAAGTGCAGGGACGGGATGATGGCAGACAGCTTTAGGCGGAAAGAAGGGAGATCTGGATGAGATCTTAGGGAGAAATGTTTTGCTGTGAGGGTGGGGAGACCCTGTCCCAGGTTGCCCAGAGAAGCTGTGGTTGCCCCACCCCTGGAGGTGTTCCAGGCCAGGTTGGATGGGGCTTGGAGCCCCTGATCCAGTGGGAGGTGTCCCTGCCCATGGCAGGGGGTGGCACTGGAAGGGCTTTGAGGTCCCTTCCAACCCAAACCATTCCACGGTTCCATGATTCTAAGATAGGCTGCCCTAATCCACCGGATGCCCACATCACTTATTTATTCAATTACCTGGCCCAAGCAACCAAGCCATGCTGTGGGCACAACCCTGCAGAGCAGCGAGGCGGGATAAGCGTGGCCCTCAGATCACTGCCCAGCAATTTGACAGCATGAGCAACCCTCCTTGCGCAGTCTCTAGAGTGCAGCGTGCACGTCAGCTCGTGGGTGGAACAAACACAGCAGCAAAGGTCTATGGGAGCAGGGAAAGGAAGATGCAGGAGGAAGAATTCAGCACAAGGTTGAAGCAAGATGACAGATACAGTCCGGGAGGTAAATGCATTGCTCCGAGGTTAAGGCATGCATCTGAGCCAACAAGTGAAAACCTGCCTCTCCCTCCAGGAAAGGAATTCTCCACCCTTCAGAGAAAAAAAAGAAAAGAGCATTATTCCCCAGTAACAGATTGCATGGAAAAAAAAAGAGAGGAAAGTGAGCACCACAGTGTCAATTTATTTATTCATCAAGCAAGAAAAGTCTGAATAGGTGACATCACCAAGAAAGCAAAATATTTGTTTAAATATAGCTGTTTCCAACAGTTATTTCTGACTGAATCAGTTCAGATAACCCTGCTATTTTAATACAGATTTTAGAGGTTCATCTTAGACCAACCACGTATTTGCGTGTGGGTTTTGCCAACAAAGGACCACACGGCCAGCAGGCTGACACCTTTTCAGACTATTTCAATCTGAACGAGAAACTTACTGCAGTTCATAGACACTCCTGGCATTTCAAAACCTCCTGGCATTTTGAAAGCTTTCTATCCCGTCTGGGCAAGGGGAGACAAACTTCACACAACTGAAATGTAATTGAAAAATAACCCAGCCCTCCGAGGAACTGAATAGATCTTTATCTGTTCCAAGAGAGTTAACTCTGGGGTTAGAGTATTCCTGTAGAACGTGTGGAAACTAAACCTACGTGTGCCCTTATTAAACCAGGGGATAAAACTCAGCCCAGGCAGACTCCCTGCTCATTTCGACGTAGCTGTTCCCACAAAAGCCTTTTCCCTTAGTCTCAAAGAAATGAGATATTCATAAAACCTTATCATTTAGCCTGGAAGGAACCCCGAGGTCTCTATCCCCACCTCCTGCTCCATGCAGAGCCAATGTATAAAGTCAGATCAGGTTTCTCAGGGCTTTGTCCCATCAAGTTCTACTTTCACGCAAAGTCTTCTGAGTCAGATGGAGAGAGGACGACACCTTACCCAGCCCAGCCAAGTAAGGATGCGGCAACACATTCCAAGAGCTTGACCACTCTCACTGCAAAATAATTTTTCTAATAGCTAATCAAATTTCTGTTGCTGTCACCCCCCGTCCTTCCTCCACACATCTCCCAAAAGAGTCTGTTTCCTTTACAGCTACCCCTTAGGCAGCTGAAGGAACAGTAACATCGCCCCTTCCCACAACCTTCATATGCTCCTCAAGGCCAAACAAATCCAGGTGCCTCATGTTCTCATTTGTTCCAGTTCCTCAGTTGCCTAAGTGGTTCTTGATGGACTTCATCCAGTTTGTCCACACCTTTCCTGTATTAGGTGGCCCTAAGGTGAGTGCTGCAGCCCCAGTATTCAAACAGGTACCCAAAAAAACCTCTGGTTTATGATAAAATCGTATTTTGTGATGGTTTGGATACTCCCTTGTAAAGTTCAAAATTTTCTCAAGATGGAACGTCCTCCACTGCAACCTCATCCATTAATATTAAAACCAAGTTTTAAAGTGAGACAAAAAAAAAAACCACACAGCTTTTCACTTAATGAAAAAAATGTAGCGTTAAGGAGTCCAAACAGTTAAGAAATTTGGATTGAATCTGCCAGACGTCTTTGGCTGATGAAAATTACACAGTTTTTAAATAGGTTACATCATTTCACTTAAGAAACATCAAAACAAATAGTTTCAACATTTGTAATAAGTGTAATCTGGGACAACTCTACAAACACCAAGACGACAAAAGGCTGAAGGTTCATAGCACGGGGCAGGAAGAAGAGAAATCCTCTCAATCAGCTGGGTGGTTGAAGCAGACAAAATACTGGGGTTCGAACCATTCTGTTGCCTACAAAACCCTGAGCTCATAACGCCCGGAAGCACCTTTCACACAGTGACACCACCCTGATTTTCTCCTGTTGATGTTCCTGTTCACGAGCTGAAGCACTTGTTGAGTCAGACAGAAGGACATCATGACTACCTGATCAGGGCATCCTAATTGAGACATCTTTGAAGATCTTTTCTCCTCAGAAACTATTCTAAAACCCAATCAAATTTCTAAATTAAACAGTGACAACGGGAGTGTTACATGGCCATGCCCAACAGCACGGCAATCAGTTGGGACTCTTTCCCACAAGCTGAAATGCAGCTGCTCAAAACTCCTTAAGCTAAGAAAGGACAGTGAACAGGTCCAAGACATCCCCAGTAAATCCAGTAAGAATGGGACAAGATGGAGCAAAAGTGATTTTCAGTGATTGGGACTCTTTTGAAAGATGCCTCAAAAGGATATCATCTATTTTGGGTTGAATGAGACACAATCTTCAAAGAGTAAGGAATTTATTTTGTTCCATTTTATCAGGATTTGAAGCAACAGGCTGAATTCTTAGTTTTTTGTTTATTACGATGAAAGAATCGGTCAGAGTCCTGGAACATACAGGATTGGCTGTTGATACAGAAGTGTGGTAGCACCTCTTTTCTTCTATTCTTGCCATGGAAAATCTGAGGAAGATCACCTGGAGACAGAGCTACCCTCACCCTTCCAGGCATCCTGAAACACCTCTGCCAGCAGACTTGCTCCTCTGCCCTGCTGTGCTGCAAGACACCTGGCTCCATGTGTCTTTTCCCTACTGATTGTGCCCACATAAGATTTTCTGTGACTTATAACCCTAGAAACACGTCAACTCTCATGAAATTTCCTTCTTGAACTTCCCAAAGAAAAACTGGAGAAACCCAAAAGAGACAGCCCTTACCACGTCGATCCCGAGAGACCAGCAATGTAAGTCGCACAGTCCAGAATTCCCGACTCATAAAGTGCTTTCATGACTCCAGCAAACCCCACCATGGCACGAAATCCACCTCCGGAACCCAGTATTGCTATCACCGGTACCTGCACAGATGGGAAACACAGCCTATCACCACATCAATTCTGATAAAGACTTAAAATGACTAAATAAACATTATTCATCCATCACTGGCCAAACACACAAGCCTTATGCGATTGACAGGTCTCCATATCCTGACAGTAAAGGAGAAACCTGTGCTTTTCCAAATCCGTGCACAAAAGCTCTAACCAGCCCCAAAGAAGGTGTTCTGCAGTCTCTTAGTGGTACGTGTGTAGAAGACCACCGAACAGTTTAATAAAGCACTTGGAGACATGACTTTGAGACACTGTAGGTAGAATGGAACGGTACTGTAATCGCACTCATGAAGTTACCTGTCGCCCTTGGGTTCTCCGGCCCCACGAGTGATGATGTACAATACCTGCACGTCATTTGCTCAGTCCCCTCGGCTTCATGAAGAGCTGGATGGCAGAAGCGCTTTTGGACCCTCCCTAGCTTCCCATCTACTGAAACAACGCACAGAATCTCAAGTGCGGTTCACTCAGACTTGTGGCACTGCCTCAGACCTTAACATAAAACCATTAAGCCTCCAAAATTGAGGGAATAAACCAGGTCAGGTCCCAGCATTAGTTAAGTTGTTTCCCCCATGGTGCCCTGTACTTAGAACTTTAATTGCCTGCTTTCTGCAGAATTAGAGTCAATTTGAAGAAGTCATCATTTGTAGCAAGATTTCTAAATAAAAATATACTCAGTTTCTTTTGAATATTTTTCCTTCTTAACCATAATCCACAATTGAGAAGATATTAAATTCAGTTATTAAATAAACTATTCAGTTACCAAACCACAGCAATTTTTAAATCAGTCCAAACACCAGCTTCGATCCAACAATATCTTTGTGCCAGAGCCAAAAGCAGTAGAAGTTACTAATGAGAAACAGAAGGGAGACAAGTAATATTTTGGCTGGGAGTTTAAAAACACGTTTTCTAATAAAATCATCTGATACTACTGCATAGCATGAAGAGAGTTTCAAATTGACAACTACCTTGCAAACACAACAGGAGAGTTAAAGAGGATTTATGTGTACCTGCACACCTACCCGGCTACCAAGAAAGAGCACAGCCGGTTACGAGTGACACCACGCTGCAAACCTATCTAGAGGGAGGTTATTTCACACCTCTCTCCTTTTTCCTTCCTTCTCAGCCCTGACTCCAAAGCCATTCTCTTCCACTGCGTATTTTCTCCAAATACCAATTAAGTCGGCAAAATAAAACAAAACAGCAATAGAAGAGAAACTGTCTAAGGTTTTCTTCACCTCTGCCTTCAACACCAACCCTGGGACAGCAACTGGGAGAACGATAAACCCCCGGATATCCCTGAACTTGTTCAAGGCTTGCTGCTCCAGCCAGATGTGCATAAAGCCATGTGGCCTGATGGGATTCATCCCAGGATACTTCAAGAGTTGGCCAATGTCATCATGGGAACTCTTTCCATTGTTTTTCAGTGGTCTTGGGAATCTGGAGAGGTCCCAGTTGACTGGGAGCTGGCAAATGCTGACCCAGTTTCCCAGTGGGCAAGGAGGAAGACGCTGGTAATGACAGACCTGTCAGTCACGTTTCAGTGCCCGGTAAAATCATGGAGAAAATTATTCTGGGAGTTACTGAACACTTGGAGACACAATGCAGTCACTGGTCATAGCCAGGAAGGGGTCACAAGGGGTAAGTCCTGCTCAATCAGTTTAATTTCCTTTTACAACCAGGTCCTTCATCTCATCAACCACAGGAAGCCACCAGATATGGGGTCTGGATTTTAGCAAAGTTTTCAGTACTCTCTCTCAGCAGTTCCTTCTGGACAAAGCATCCATCACACAGCCAGACAAGTCCATAAAGCGACGCGTGACCAACTGGCTGATGGGCTGGGCTCAGAGTTACAGTAAATGGGGTTCCATGAGGCTGGTGGCCGCTCACAGTGCAGTTCCTCAGGGCTCACTTTCAAGGCCAGTGCTCTTTCATGATCTTATAAACGATCTAGTTGCAGGAATCAAATGCACATTAAGTTAGTTTGCCTATGATAATAAAGTAGGACGAGCCGCGGACTCTCTCGAGGGCAGAGAGCCCTTGCAGAGAGATCAGGATAGGCTGGAGAGCTGGGCAGGCACCAGCTGTGTGAAATTTAACAAGAGCAAGTGCCAGATTGTCCACCTGGGATGGGGCAATCCTTGCTATGCATACAGACACAGGGACAAGAGGATGGAGGGCAGCCCTGTGGAGAGAGATCTAGAAGTTTGGGTTGATTGCAAGTTGCACGTAAGCCAAGCGTGCCCTGGCAGCCAGAAGATCCAACTCTGCCCTGGGGTCTGTCCCACTCTACATTGCACTGTGGGCACCTCAGTGCCAGAAGGACATCAGGCTATCAGTGTGCCCAGAGGATGGTGACCAAAGCGGTAAAAAGCCTCGAGGGTGAGACTTTGAAAGAACAGCTGAAGTCACCTGGCTTGTTCAGCTTGGAGACAAGGCTGAGGGGTGACCCCATCACAGCCTACAGCTTCCTCAAGGGGGAGGTGCTACCTCCTATCTCTAGTGACCAGCAACAGGACATGAGGGAATGGAATGGAGCTGTGTCAGGGGAAGGGCAGACTGGACATCAGGAAAAGGTTCTTCACTGAGAAGGTTGTTAGTCACTAGAACAGGCTCCTCAGGGAAGTGGTCATGGCCCCAAGCCCATCAGTTGATGGAGCATCTGAACAATGCTCTTAGCCATATGGTTCAGTTTTGGGTGGCCACGTGAAGAACAAGAAGTTGGACTTGACGATCATTACGGGTTCCTTCCAACTTGAGATATTCTACAATTCTGTAATTCTGTGATTTAAAAATTAACTCGCTACCATCATCAACAGTTTTAGCAAAGGTCCCACCTGGTTTGCAGTTTCTGAAACCTAAAAGAATTTTCCACTGTTCAATGGTGACAAGGTAGCAACTTCTTAGTTGTTACTAAGCATAAGAAGAATTAGTTGTGTAGCAAGCCCCTATCTGATCAAATAAGTAATCAGTCAAAAAAATCCACTGAAATGCAATTTAAGGTGCCAATAGATGGGATTAGGTATAAAAAAAAAGAACCCATGTGACTACAGAGCTCAGTTTCTTTCTGCAGACTCCACACTCCAAGTCATGAAACTCCCTCCCCTGCAGACTGAAAATGCACAGTCACACGGAAATGACCACGCACAATGACCAAGTATGTTGAGACATTTCTCAAGGCTTTCATTCCACAAAAACTGCTTATTCTTGATGTGGTAAGATTATTTGATTATCTTTATAAGTGTTAAGCTTTAGTAATAGAAACCACAGGTATTTACTGGCATCAGCACTCATCATGCACCTCCAAAGATAGCTATCTATCAAAAAATGACAAAAGAATGGTAAAGATTTAGGACATGCCTGTTTTGTTAAGCCAACACCCCAATAACGGGGCAGTTTCTTTGAAGAGGAAAGCCGTATTACTAATCACAAATGTAATAATGTACGTTAGGCTTTGAAAGCTCTTTACAAACACTACCTAATTAACCTACACAGACAAATCCCAACAGGATGAAGACGGTGGGTTTGCAGGTGCAAGCCTGGAAAAAGTATGACTTCCAAACCACCACTATTCAACAGCTCTATTCGTCAGCGAAGTGGCATGAGCACAAGGGAAAATCTGAGTTTTCTTCAGGATGCAGAGAAACCTGTAAAGAGGACCAACAAAGAATGTTGAGAAGAGTCCTGATTGTAAATGCTGCCTGGATCCTTAACCCACAGGCATTCTGGGAATCACAGGTTCCTACACCGAGGGAGGGTAGGCATACCAAGACGTAGGCGGATGTATAGTATCTCTTGTTTTCCACCTGATTTCAAAGCAAAGTACGAAGAGTAGCAATCACCCAACAATGACACCCAACTAAAGAGCACTAGAGCAGTGGGCAGCAGCTCAAATGAGCTTCCCACAGCAAAGAAAGTTTTTAAATGATGAAAAAAATAACCAAAGAGAAGCATCTACTGCACATTTACATTCACTTATTTTAGCCAACTGAATACAAGTTGACTCTTAGGGATGAGTCAGGACATGGATGCTGAGAGTCCTTTCATGCTTTGCAGAAGAAAAGTAGAGCACATTTCCGGTTTGTTAAAGCAGCTTTGTAGCTGCAATTCAGTTCCCAACAAGTTTAAGTGCCAGAAGTGGTAATAACTGAGATTACAAACAGACAGCTTTCCCTCTAGGATAAACAGGGCAGAGGCACGGGGGAGGAAGCTGCAGACAAAGGAGAAAGAACCAAGAGGCCATCTCAAAGAAAAGACAGGAGGCCAAGGCGTGCATGATTCTCCAAGCAGACATGCTGGGACTGACGCACTCCCCTCGTTGAGGCACCCTGAACACAAAGTCCTTTGTACACAACCAGTAAAACTAGGGCAGAGGTACCAACCCCATTCAGGCAGATTAGTGAACTTAGACCAAAAGGTAAGTGACTCACATGAAAGAGATCCGGTGAGTCAAAGGTAAAGATGTGAATTGAATTCAGAAGTCTTGGAATCAAAACTACTGCTCTAGTCCCTGGCTACACTGCTATACTCAATTCTACATTTTCATGTCGACTTCTCAACAACAAAAAGGCCCAGCCAGGATGGCTTTCCTTTTCTGTGGTTCCTACACACGGCACGAGGGACTAAGCTGGCTTTTAACAAACTAGCTTAGGTATCATCCAAAAACCCCACTGAGTAGGATTTAACGATGCAGATCGAGTGTTTTGTCTTTACGGTTGGACTCGATCTCAGAAGTCTCTTCCAACCTGATGATTCTGTGATTGTGTTACACCTGTACCATTTCTAGGATCCAGGGGCGTGCACTGTGTGGACAAGCTCAGCACCATGCAGCTCCACTGCAGTCAAGGGGTGCCTCATCTCAACAAGGGTTAATTGCTTAACGGCCAAACTAGGCACAAAAATTTCAAGGATTTGGGAAACAAGGTATGTTTCAAGAAAAGCAAGTGCTATGATCTCAATCATTTTCCAGTAATCTGGCAAAAAAGGCACAAACATATTAAATATTGTTTTGGGAATGAATGCTGGTTTTATCCAAATGTCCTGGAAACAAAGATCACAAAATCTGGACGAGAACACCAGTGGTGGAAAAAAATTGCCATGGCATACACAAAGGATTATTAAAAAATTGCTCTGCAAATCCAGTCTCTGAGAAGTATATGGTTTCTTTAATGGATTACAGTATTTTGAGGAAATTGTTCAGAGCAGCAAAAAAAAAATCACAAAAACAAACTTGCAAAATGAGAAATTTCATTCTTCATGTTTTCAGAATGGGCGTCAAGATTAAGTAAGAACATCTGGAAGTACTCACTTCCCCATCCAGGGATGTCTAATTATTTCACAGGTATTAAAGTCTCAGAGCATCCCTGCAAGGCGCACACGTTGCTGTTCACAGACAAAAAAAACTCAGGTGAACTTTGAGTGAGTGACTGGTTTAAGATTAAACAATGACTCACAGGCTGTTAAGAATACTCATTATGCCTCCCAACTTCTGATGCCACGTTAAGGACTCCAAACACCCTGTAAATCCTCCTGCTATCTCCCATCTGTTGCAATAAAAGTAAAAAATGACAGGCTATAAGGTTACAACTATATTTTAAATTGAAGAAAAAGGGAATTTGCATTGCTAGAAGCAGATAATTCTGACAAGTCAGCTCAAAAATACACCCTTGGTAGATGAAAAATGGGAGGATCACACCACTTCAGTTCTTTCTAGGGCTGATAAGCCGACAATTAGACATTACTGCCTCGTCTTGGAAGATCCCATTTAAGTGGACTTATCTTATTTAACTGAAGCTTCAATTTGTGACAGGATTTTTCTCCTTGAACTTTAAATTTAGAGCACACACAAAAAAAAATCATTCTCCATTCTAAATATTGCATGGGCGTAGATGATTAAGAAATTTTCTTGCTTCTGCCATCGCTCTTTACATTCAGCTCTTACTTCCTAAGTCTCATTCATTCCTTCGAGAGACAGAGGCAGGACTCCAAAGGTGATACTAATCCTCATGTGAACTCTCCGAACTTACATCACGGGAAGTGGTCAGGTTCTTGCTGTTTTCCTCCCCTAGAAACGTTTTCATACTGTGCATGATATTATCTTTTCGCTGTTGCCGAAATTTCTTCTCCTCATCACACAGAGCCATGCTGAACCGGAGATCAGTTGAAGAGCTGTTTTGCAAACAGACAAACAATAAGATGCATAATTCAAATCAGAATTTAAACTATTCTCTAGGGAAATGAAGAGTAAAATCCTCATTAATTTACATAAGATGAAATAAAATAAAATTATTAGTCATGCAACACAATAGCATCAGCTATTGCAACACAGTAACATCAGAGAAGCTGTGGCTGCCCCATCCCTGGAGGTGTTCCAGGCCAGGTTGGATGGGGCTTGGAGCCCCCTGATGCAGTGGGAGGTGTCCCTGCCCATGGCAGGGGGTGGCACTGGATGGGCTTTGAGGTCCCTTCCAACCCAAATCATTCCATGATTCTAAAAATCAAAAGTTTTCATACATTCCTACTAACATACATTCTTGTTAAGCTAGAGAGGGTAATGTTGACTGTCTCCATTCAGTCTTACAACCAAGCCTGTATGGACCTCAGCACAACCTCTACTGGTTGGGCATAGGAAGAAGCCTTTCTCCCCAGCTCATTTCCCATTACTGTGTGATCAAAAAGATCATAAAGACCTAAATGCTGTATGTAAAAGCTCCAACTTTGGTTCCCACTTCTCCTTTCAGGTACCAAGGCAGGATGTCACCTCATTCGGAGCAGTCAGCTCACCGTGTCTGTACGTCACTCCGAGGTTGGAATCTCAGCACCTCCCAGCAGCAACGCCTCTAGCAGTCAGCAGCCAGGAAAAGTGCACAAATTAGTCCTGGGATCTGCCTCACTGAATTCCAGTCTCTACAAAGATCAGCTGAAACTGCCTGTGGATCCTTTGACACCCCAGTCACAAGTTTAAGAGTCCTTTATGAAAACCACACAATTGTGAAATGGATCAGTTTAGGCACAGATAATAATTCCTCAGACTTCTTTAAAGTCTATTTTGTAATAAAATAACTGGATTCAGAAAAAGGGGGGAAAAGTCTGTCTAGAAGCACGGTTCTGTGAAGGTCCAGAACCCAAAGCCCACATGGGCCATCTGAGAATCCCAGAGTAGAAACAATCAGACCCTTTTGTTTAAGGTATTCCAACACCTGCTGCCTCAGAGCAGCACGACACAGCCAAGCATCTTCTGCTCATTTCATGTCAGAGATACAAGCCCTGGAATGGTTTGGCTTCATCTCAGGGACCACCTATCTCTGCATCCTTACTATCATAGTATCATAAGGTTGGATAAGGCCTTTAAGATCGAGTCCAACCTACAACCCAACACCTACACCTACTCCTACTTGTCAACTACACCAGGGCACTAAGAGCTTCATCCAATCTCTCCTTAAACACCTCCAGGGATGGTGACTCCACCACCTCCCCGGGCAGCGCATTCCAATGGCCAATCACCCTCTCAGTGAAGAACTTCTTCCTAATGTCAAGCGCTAATAAAGCGGTGTGCAGGGATTCTCCCTGGGCAATATCCTCAGTCTCCAGAGTCATCATGAAAGAGTTTTACAGTCGCAGCTACAGGCTCAGCACTGCTATTTATAGTTACAGACAAAATTACTCTTCAAGTGCCTTGTTCTCAGTAATTCAGTTTTAGATTTAAAAGATATTTTTCTGATTATGCCTCAAGGCGATTTTGGGTCTTTCCCCTAGACAGGCTAGAGAAGAGGGGAAAGGAATCTAGAGAGAAGGGAAAAAAAGGAAATAAAAAGGTAGGCATTGCTTAAGTTCACAGATGGTGCAACCCTGGCCCTACTGGGATCTTCACTTCTGACCTCAGGACTTCATGGAACCAATGACCAAACGCATTGCAGGGGCAGTTTGGGGATGAGTATGTGCTAAAAGTTTGCGTGAGATGCAAAGGGATTGCAGACGGTAAAATAATGAGGATAACAGAACCTGAAGTCCATGAGTTTGTTGGGAAAAAAGCCCTTTAAAAGGAAAACGCTTGACACAAACCAGAAGGAGAAAGGCACATGTGATGGCCTTGTTCCTACAGACCTTTTGGAAGGGCACACCTATCCGTACAAGCAATGGTGTTTAAGTCAAAGACAGAACTGCAATGTGAAAATCACCTTCAATTTTCAAATGTCCTGACTTTACAATATTTGGCATTTCTATGTTAAAACAAGGAATTTTTGCACTTTACCTGAAATGTTCTTAAGAAAACCCTAATGAACAGAGTAAAATACAAAATACCTTTGCTGAAAATACATTAAAAAACACACAAGATACTCACCATACTTCAAGAGACAATTCCAAAGTCATTTCTGTGACCTGAACAAGAAATATTTAAATATGGTTACTCCACTTACAGAGAGAAAAAAAATCACAAACACCTGAAACCAACTATTACTGTCCGAATTTTTCTTTAAATCACTTTTTTTTTTAAAAAAAAAAAAAAAAAAAGAGGGCATTTCTGAAATACAAAAATGAGTTTGTCTGTGGAAAGGTTTCTTTTCAAAAGCACAGGATGTGATTCCAGAAAACACCACTAGCGCTGACGCTGTTAGGGCCCGATTTCCATTCACTGCACCCCATTCTTGGCTTTCTTCCACTGACAATCACTTTGTGCCAGCGCTATTCATCTTTAGCTGGAAGGGATCTCTTTGCCTTCACACTTCTGAGCCCTTGGTTCTGCTGCCAGGCACCCTCTGCCTGCCGCTCGCTTCCCAGCTCTCCGGGTAAACTTCAGACTCAACTGCTATCGGTAAGACGGGTGGATGAGTTCCTTACGGACAGGGTTTAGTGGTGAGACAGGCAAAGTTGGACTCAGTGATCTCAGAGGTCTCTTCCAACCTTTGGATTCTGTGATTCTAAGAGAAGACCTGTAAGGGAAGGACTGCTCCGTGTTCGACACGAGCCACCAAGTGGCTTTCCACAGGCAAATACACTTCAATTATCCATCAGGAAGAGCAATTGCTGACAACTTTCTGAAAGATGTAAATAAACTAATGTCTGTCACCACGCAAACTTCACTCGAGACCACACAGAACCACCCGACCCCTAAGCTACGGGTTGGTCTCCTCCGCCATTCACAGGAGACTTGAAGGAGCTGCCTGCAGGCAAACTGTTAAACGACGATGGTTACAGCACCAATTGTGTGCCAGGTAAAATTCAAGAGTGTTAGGTTGCTAGGACTAAGAATAGACAGGTGTTTCCATCTCCTCAAGCTCTGCCATCCACAGTGGCCACAGACCCATCGGTAAGAGTGTAATGGACTGGTGCTCCGTGCCTGGTTTCACTCTGCCCCAGCTCTAAACGACTTCTCCTCCTCGTTCGTGGTACGTGACAACACCTCAGGCTGAACTTGACACTTGTACAGAGTCGCTAAGGACATGGATGTGCAACGTTGCCTCTGGCCTCCCACAGTTTGTGTTCCTGCCGCCAGGCCAGGCAACACCTGGCACTCCGCTCCTGCCCTCTGGAACAGGATGGCAAATGACGCGGTGTATTGACAGCGCGGTGGGAGACAGAAAAGGCAGAGAAACAGCAAAGGGAGAACGTGAAGAAACCAAGTGCTCAGTCACTTATGGAAACCCTTCACAGACAGGGCAGTAAGTATGTTATTCCAGCACCTGATATTACCAATTCAGAAAGCACTTCCGAAACCACGTTGAGCCGCAATGTTTGAAAGGATGAACAAACCCTCGCAGAGAAGTGTTCCGACAGGGACACAGCCCGCTGGTTTCTATACCACCACAGAAACGGCAGGAGTACACGTTGTGTGTATAGATCATCTGCATCAGGCTCACCCTGATCTGATGTTCCTTTACCATTCCCTTAAAAATTTCAAGGTATATTTGTGGTTTTTCAGTGATTTTTTTTTCCCTTCTGTACTCTACCAAGCTTTGTCGAGTGCCGACGAGCAGTTAAAGCGTATCTTGCATTATCGACACGAGTTTTGTAAACTGTGTTTTCAAATTTTATTGCTTAAAGACCATCAGCTCTTTCTCACCACCTCACCTCGTGCCTGGCAGAACCCAGCACCTGCAGGCAGCCCCCACTCTGAAATAAATGTAAAAGATTCAAAAATGCAGTTAAATTTAGGCCACTCTGCATTTAACTACGGGCAACAGTGAATGCTTAGAAAATGAGCTCACACAGGGCATGCAGAGAACAATCCCCACCTGAGATGCCCCCAGACACCCAGCTATCCCTGACTAAAGGGCTGCCACCCTTACCTCCTCCATCATACACCCGTTCTCGAACGCAAATGTAGCTCCACATTAAGAAAACAGGTACATACATAGACAGGTAGACTGATGGGATCATAGTTTTGGATTCCCTTTCATCTAGGAACACGTATTTCTGACAAGTATCAAAAGCAGGCCAAATGTTTTTCTTGTGCCTCAGTCAGTGCCTGCAGGAATAACTCTGATTAACACCAGACTCAGTGAGAGTCCTTAGAACTCAACACCTCCCCTTCACAAGCACCATCCTTCACTGATTTGTGAAGAAGCTTTATCTAAGCAGAATGTGGGGCAGGTAAGATTGAGACACCTGATAAAGGACTAAAACGTGGTAGGTCCTGGTCCACACAGTAGCTTAGGTCTCTCTGTTCAGGTGCTCTTTGAAGAACCTTCCATCATGTTCAAAGCGGCACCAACAAAGGCAAAGCTGAGTCTTGCAACACTTACATCATTGAAAGTTAACTGGACCTCTTTCTTCTCCCCCAGTTTCAGAGAAGATATAGGAAATGCGGATGTGCCAAGAGTCTCGTCCATAACATAGTTGGCATCCATCAAAGTAACCTAGAAGAGATACACAGGTATTCAGTTCTACTTTGATAAAGCCCTTTTCAATTCCACACAGCCTATGCCTAAAGTGAAAAAGAAAAATTATACTGAAAAATGAATAGGACTAACCCAAACCCGGCACCATCCAATGCCAACAGCCATGTTCCTTTAGAGTAGGATAAGCTCATGTACGGTGTAGTTGGCACCTTCAGGGTATTCAATTGCATGGGTACAACAGTAATTTACAAAGGGTTTTCACGCAAGCACCTTTCTGTCAGTGAATCTCACCACCTCTCTAAGCAGACATAACTTCAAATCACACGTATAAAATTTCCTCAGATTTCCAGTTAGTAAAACCTCTCTATGGAGAAACTTACATATGATACGTGATATGCCAAAAAATCTTACAGCAACTTCCTCGTGAAGATAGAACCCACAAACCCTACCCTTGCATCTACAGACCAAGGTTTTTAGAGCAATGACTTGGCAAAAATGTGTAGCATTTCAAATTACACAAAGCTTTTCTCTGTATCCTGCCAGATCTTCAAGTCTCTTCTCATGTTCTCCACGTCAGAGCACATACCTTTTCAAAATGTGATACTAACAAAGATGTACACAGATACCACAGAACACTGTGCAATGCTTTTGCTCTGCCCCACGTGAGTCTACGTCTAACAGCCTTTTTTTCCCCTCAGTGGAAGCCTTCCAAGTTCTCAAGTCAGATATTCAGAAAGAATTTCAAATTACCATTTACATGGTTTTTATTAAATGGGTTCTTCAAGCTCATTTGGCTTATGATTTCTTTGCACTTTGTGGAACTCTATCTTCTAAAATATCATATGTTTGTGGCTTGGACCATCTCTTTTCCATAAAACAAATGGAATCAAGATACAATCACTTGAATAACTAGTTGCTACATCTGGGTTCAGCTTCTCCTCAGCTATTAGGAGTCTTCTTCATCCTGTGCCACAAGCAACTCCTTGAAATCATGAACTGTATTTCAGGACATTATTTCAATGGCACTAGGTTCCTCTGTTTCCTTGCAGGATTTTATGCCCATTGTGCAATCTCTGAGGCTGTCTTCTAAAACCAACAGCAAAAACTTCTCAATGGGATTTTGGAGAGCTCCTTACACTTCAGAGTGAAAACTGCATTTGGAATAAAGATTTGGATTAAAAAATCTGAGCAGTCAAGAGGATTGTGGAGTCTGTGTGAGCTCGGAAATTCACAAAGAGGTTCTGGGTGGGGCT
Organism: Geococcyx californianus; assembly: GCA_013389885.1. Taxonomy (NCBI): domain Eukaryota; kingdom Metazoa; phylum Chordata; class Aves; order Cuculiformes; family Neomorphidae; genus Geococcyx; species Geococcyx californianus. Next base: position 132,971 of record VWPV01023179.1, on the reverse strand, counting down.
TTTTATTCTGACGCTGCAATCCATGCCAAATCCAAAGGTTCTGCAGGGCAATGCATGTGTGTACGACAACGGCCCAACACGATCATCGGTTCTAACGTGCGTAGCACCACTCTAACAAAGTGCTATAGGTAAATTTAAATGCGTGCCATGCCCGCTTACAAAACAGTTACACTTAACACTCACCTTTTGTGTAGCACCCAGAAAGGCTTAACACACTGAGACTTAGTGGTGGCTTAGTCACCAAGCCTGCACACAGACTACGAGTGCCCAAAACATCACTGGGTGGGATGCTCAGTCCTCTGCTTCAAGCACAGAGAAATCAGAACCACGCTTCTGCTTTGAGTCTCCTCACGGAGAAGCAGGGAATGGGCAGAGACTTGACTTTACCCCCAGCTATTCACTGTCCACGTTGGTTGAATCAGCATTGTAAGCAGGGAGAAAGTAATTTATGGCTGATGTAAAGAACAGTAAGCTACTAGCCCTCAGGAGCAGCCTGAGAGATGACTCAGAGGCATATTTCACAATGACTCTCAAGGCTACTCCTTGAATAATACAATTCATACAACACCCCTTGCTTAGCGCCACACCTAAATACAAAAACCCAGCCTCTAATGTTTAAGAAATCTTGAGGCAACAGATGCCATACATGTAAAAGGTACTGTTATTTTTATCTTCCAGACATGGTACAACTTCCATGTTCACAGATGCAGCTCAGCCATGTGATTTACCTCAAGAACATTTTCTTGGTTGGGGTCCAAAATGAACTCGAAGGTCTCGTTCCACACGGGATTCACATCATTATTGAAATGTTTTGTTCTCTTCCTGCAGTCGGGGGCGGACGGGATGAACAGTTCCACATAGGGATCTGGAGTGTCAACTACAGAGCAAAACCAACATTCAGGTTAGACAAAACTCAAGTTTGACTTGTAATAATCAACATAGTTATGTGAAACCACAGATCACTTCATGGTGTATGACACAAGTATTCAATTTCATAAATTAAATGAGTATTAATGACAGTCTCTCTAAAAGAAAGAGAAATAATGGTTTTAGGAGGGGAGGAGAAGAGACTTGAACAAACAGAGTGGCACCCAGATTGATTCAAGTTTATTGGAAACACACACAAGGTCTGACACAAAAACCTAAGACTGACTCTATAGCTCGGGAACCAAGAGTGGGAGAGCAGAGAGATGCAGAACATGTTCTGACTTGAGGCTCAGCTCAAGTGTTTCACTCAGGGCAAGTGGACGTGTGTTTAAATAGAGACATTTTCTTACCCTCGGTCAGAAATGTTGGTGTGCAAGAGCAAAGAGCAAGTGACCAACAAGACACTGTGCCAGCCTGCAGCGCTTTGTCTTTGAAGCAATTTTTAGCTCCTAACAACATCCCTGCGCTTGAGCACCCAACTGTTCACCAGAACTGGCTCCCTCTTTCCAAAGATCTGTCAATGCTCAAAGGAACCCATTGTTTGTTGGTAGAAGATGGGAAAGCAAAACTGACAGCGCTGCTCAACAGCCTTTTCAACGACCTGCAGGACTGCTTTGAAGGTCGGCAGCATCGACGCAGCCGTGTGTCAGCTCAGAAGGGAGCTATTGAGGAGGGGATCGTAGTCGACTTCCTTAATTTGTTAAATTAAAAGAGTTGCAGGCACAGACTCAGGTTTTTTGTGTTAGACCTCAAATACTTCTACCAGCCAGTGGTTAATTATTTTTAAAAGCCCTTCCTCTCTTTATAGCCTTTAATTACTTTGGCTTATGTCACAGTAAGTATGCCACAAAACAGTCTTCAGTTAATAATGAAAACAAGCAGCTCAGTATACGGTTCTGGATCCTCTGTCACCTGGGCTGGGCTGGCAGTCACAAAGGAAATCAGTCCGGCCACTTGTGTGCTGCTAAACACGGCGTAAGGAGAGCAGCTCAAATTCAAAGCCACTGCAATCACCAGAGCTTTGTGAAGGTCACCACAGAATTGAAAACTTATTTAGGCAGCAGATTTGAACAACAACTGTGCAGAACGCTAACTGAAAATACAGGAATATACGCCAATGGTAGCTAACCAGAATCACTGGGAGAAAATCACACGTTGACAAAACACGTCTGATGTGTCCAATGATAGCTGTTCCCAAAAGCAAAGAACGCATTGTTGGCAGCCCTGAAAATGCCACCTCTCCAACCAGTTAAAGCATGCCATGTTTTTTGTCCAGTGAGGCTTTTTTCTGCCAAACTGGGCCAAAGCTGATGTAGTCTTTTACAGATTTCTTTAAAATATTGCTCAGCTGCTTTGCAGGAGAGCGAGGGACGTTATTTCAGCAGTGGTGAACACGAAAACCCACCAGCTCTGCTGTGGTAACACACACACATCGCTCCAGCACCCTCTTTTCAAAGTTTTCAAGCAAATACAATACCCACCACAAATAAGAATCTTTTTCTTAAGGGTCTCTTTTCAAAAAAGTAAAACCCATTACTGGGTAAAACAGGTCAGAACATTCCTCCACCTACACACTTTAAAGGTATTTTTTTTTTTTCCAACAAAGCCAAATGATTTTGGAGCCTCTTGAATTCCAATGGAACGTTACCAGTGAGATTGCCGAGGGCCAAAACCACAGGGTCGTTTCAGCTGGGAGAAGGAGGAAAAGAGCACAAAAATAAAGCTTGATATTTTCAAATGGGAATTGACCACCTTTTAAGAAAAAAACCCAACCAGACAACCAAAAAAAAGGCTTTATGAAACCACCAAGGAGGTTCTGTATGTGTACCAGTGCAGAACAGAATCAAAGCTCCAGACGTTTGGCCTGTCAGCAATTCTAGAGGCGAACGTCAGCCAGACCTAACGTGCCTTCTGATGCCACTGCCAGACAGAAAAGATACAGAACATACTCACAAAGCACCTCAGGTATTTCTGGAGATGCAGAATGATGTGCAAAGGTTATGCTTTGAATTAAGTATTCCTCTAGCTAGGGAAGCTTCAGGGACAGTAAACAAACCTTCTCCTACACTCAGGCTCCCTAAATTAAAATTCTCTATCTTAATAGACTTTGTGATTCAAAGATTTTACTGTCTAAGAACTTCCTTGGCCTGCTGCAACCTTCTCCAGGACTTTGCAGGGAGCTGTACGCTGTGTTTCATGGCTGTGGGGCTCAGCTTATCGCTAGGATTTTGGCAGGTCACGCAGCTACCTTTTATAACGAACAAGCAGCTATTTCAAGTTGGGGATCGGCATGGAAAGCCTTTAAATAGCAACCTTTATCAGCTCCTAAGAATTTATGCCTGATCTTGTCTCTTACTTAAAGTCAGGGGAGCAGGGGGACCAACCCCCAAGTGTTTTTTAAATCTGATGTAACTAACTGCCAGCTATTGCTGAATACTTTCGCTCCCTTGAATTACTACACAAAACCCTGCCAGAAAGAGGGAAATCAAGGCCCCTTGAAACTAAACAGCAAAATATCTACCAAAATGAGCAGTGACAAGATCTCACCTGGGCAGTCTGGACATCAAGCACTACTTTGGCTCCGCCAAGAGACTCAACTTTCTGACAAAAGCTTGGGGTTTGAACAGAATGCAGTGCTCTGGGCAAAATGTCTGTTTTCCTTTCTGCTCATTTTTTATATTTGATCAGCTCTAACTAGAAGCTACAAAGCTCCGGGTTTTTTTTTCTTTGAAACACAAAGAGCAAGTGGTTTCCCACCTGCTTCCAAAATCCCAAAGCACATGGCAACCCTTTGCCACTGCCTGGCTGCATACAGATATCATTACTAACGTCCTAGCAGACAGACTCCAAGTGAGTGATGAAATAGAAACTAAATCCAAGGCATGGAACAACTAAACTTAGAAAAATCAATCTTCAGAACCCAGTAATGCCAAGTCACCTCCTCACTCCCTCCCTCTATCAACTTGTTTAACCTGAGGCAAAAAGTTAATCATCTGCCCTTTCATGTTTGAAAGTTTATGTTGTGCTATTTTCAATTAAGGAAATGAAAATCTATTCTTTCATAACTTCCTCCTTGAGATGAAGAGGAAAATCACTGGAAACCTGTGCGCTCCGTTTAAGATACTGCTATAAGTTATATTATTTCAATCAAAATCTGACTCCACATTATCAGTTGGGGACTAAAAAGTAGCTACCAGCGACCTGGTAAGCAAGTGTTCAGTAAATATATTTCAAACATTAAAAGTTACCATAAGCAGACAAACAGACAGAGTGTGGATCCTTTCACACAGATGTATTTATTCCTGTTCGTGGTTTTGCTAGGTGTGTTCTTCAGAAAGCTAATCTGAAAAGGTAAGTGAAAAGTAGCCTGAAACCTACGCTGATGAAACGGTTTATGGGTCAAAAGACAGTGTTTCTTACAAGAAAATTAAGTTACTCTACGTAAAGACAGGACTGTTGTGGAATTGGTCTTTTATTTCAGCTGCCTACTGGAAAAACCGACCCCAGACTTTTCAGGAGAAGCAACACGTAAGAATTCCCCAGAATACTCCTGAAGCAATGATGTTTGTAGACAGCTCGGCTATGCTCCCGGCTCTTTGCGCCGTAGCTTGTGCGTGAACAATCTGCAGAACACCTCAACTCTTTCACGTAGGTAAAGCGTGGAAGGCTGGCGAACGCCTGACTTGGAAGGTCTGCAAACGGACGCACACCCTGCCACAAGGCCATGGTACAATTCCACGTCCCTCTCTTCAGGGAGTCATTGCCTATTTACAGCAAGCACCTCAACGCCTGCGTGCAACCAAAGCGTCACCCTCCTCCCAGCGCCAACGAGCTTCACCCTTACTGGCACAGCCAATGCTCCAGAACGGAGCAACCAGGCATCACAAAAAAACGACTCTGAACTGACAACGAAGCACAAGCGCGTGTAAAACCCCGCCTTTACGCTCAAAAGTGAAACGCAGAGTTTCAGCATTGACGTCGATGGAACTCACAGAGGGTCCTGCAACAAGCAGCTTATACGGGACGAATAATAAAGGTAATTAATAAAACATTCATAACAATCCTTTTTGTAAGATTTATGGCACCCACCACCTCTCCAGGGGGTGAAGACCAGTAACAAAAGCAGAGCCGACCGTTTTTTGAAACATGTTGGCTTAGGAAACGTCCAAGAGGTAGGAAGTAACAATTCAATGAGTTTTCCTCATTTGATTTATCTCCCAGTTAAATAATTGCTATAAAAGTCTATCTCTGAATTACATTATGACTCATGAAGTGAAACACACAATGGACACTAATTAGCATCAACCATTTTCACGTTAAAAATGAGTAATGCTTTAAGCAATCTGTCTACTAAAGAAACCTGTAAAAGTTTCTACAATGACTGGAAACCATTTGATCTCGTGTCACTAATTTGGTGGGATGATTGTCATCAGCCCCTATATTAATATAATTAATTTTTCAGGTATATAATTTATACTTCCATCATTCCTATTTACATTATTTCAACAGTATAACAGACAAAGAAACCATGGAAAGCCTGCTCAAATACACAAGGCTAAAGATGAAACGCCTGCTACCCTACCATCTCCTTTGTCCATCAAAAGCTGGAAGAAAGGCAAAGCTCTTGAAGTGTTCCAAAATCTGATTTGCTACAAAAAAAACCCAAAACATTCTGCACTGTTGGGTTTTGTTGCTGGTTTGTTTTTTTTTTTACAGGTCAAAACCCTGTGATTGTAATGGACATTAAATAAGACTGGATTAACTTTAATTTCTTAATAAAATAAAGGAATTAATAAATAAATAAAATCAAGAAATTAAAATGAAATAATTTATAACTTAATAAATGCATCACCATTATAGAAAATAAATCTGGATCCCCGTTTTTTGGCCTCATTATCTCCAGATACCACATTTCTGTAATTGCAGGACTATTCCAGCAAGTACACGACACAACTTCTTTACAGAATACCCGAGTTTGGTTCAGTGGAGTGTTCTGCCTTCAGGTTAACCAACATCCTGCCCTGTTAAGTACAACCCCACTCATGAAACCTCACCAGGTGCCGAATGACCAACTTTGTTCGATTTCCATCACCGTACTCAAAAAGTAAGCAAAGTCACACGCAGCCGAGCCGCTTGACTCAGGAAACTCCGGATTATCTCCCTCTCCTCTGAGGAGAAGGAAGCTAAAACCTGCCGGCTGCGCCTTACGCTGGCTGGGCATGGAGCTCAAGCAGCCACAGGGCTCCAGAGAATGGTACAGAAGTCCTCAATCCTACCATTTCCCTAGCGAAAACCAAAGCAGGGGCAGGAAGGTGTCTCCAAGAGGTTAAACGCTAATTAGTAACGAGCACAGCAACCCAGCACGGCACGAGATGTGTGGAGTCTTCCTAGGTCAGAAACACAGTTTTGTTGGGTGCTTCAAATGAATAATTGAATTTTTACACAAATAGCTAATTTTATGGGGCTCCCTGGACCACATGCTTCACAGTGGCAGAGAAATATAATTTGGTTTCTCTTCCATGGCCTGGGAAAATGTAATGAATTTTAAAATCATAGTTTTTCCCCCAATTTAAAGGCATTCTTAAGGCAGTCTTAAAAACCAGTATTTATCAATAATTTTCAAATACAATTCCAAAATAATATGTTATTTGGGAAGCATTAGTTAACTAAAGATGGGGAAAGACGAAGAGGGCCTCCTGATCAGGGAGTGCAGGGATAGGATGAAGGGGGAACAATTTCAGGCTGAAAGAGGGGAGACTGAGATGAGATCTTAGGAAGGAATGTTTTGCTGTGAGGGTGGGGAGGCCCTGGCCCACGGTGCCCAGAACAGTGGTGGCTGCCCCATCCCTGGAGGTGTTCCAGGCCAGGTTGGATGGGGCTGCGAAGGGGTAGAATTGGATGGGCTTCAAGGTCCTTTCCAAGCTAAACCATTCTATGAAATAAATGAACTATTACATTGTCCTACCCTTGCTCTGCTACAATTGAGCGAGAGGACAGACTGGCACAAGACCCTAAAAAAGGTGGCTCTGGTATTTAGGAGAACATATATTAAATTCCTCAATTCAGTATCTGATGGCCAAGGAAGAATGGAAGAAAGGCAGAGCCGTTGGGTTCCCGCCCTCGGAGCCAGCAACGCTACCTGGCCTCACACACAGCAGGATGGAGAGGACGGCAGCTCAGTGCTCCTTCCCTGCAGAAAGAGACAAGTGAGCAGGGTCTCCACCGCAGAGGCTGGCAGCGTGATTTCAGAAACCAAGACATCCTTCTCCCACCTGAAGAGGTGGAGCCCAGGGAAGCCACGACTACACAAATGCATCTCACCCTCCGCTTAGGTGAGCGTTGCATTCGAAACTACCCCGGCTGCACAATCGCCAGCCCTCCCGTCCGTACAAGAAAAGGCTGCAGCAATGAGTCTGAACTTCTGATCTGTCCTTTTAGATTCGTTCTGAATTTCCATTCTGGCTTTGATGTGGCTCAGTCTGCTGCAAATTTGCACCTCCTGTTCACATGGGGCAGGTGCTTCCAAGGGCCCTCAGATGGACAAATTCACAGCCTAGCAGGAATACAGGTACTAGGCTAAGAGCCTGGGGGGATACCAGAAGGCTATCAGGAACTTAAAATACCCAGGAGAACACATAGAGGTTACCGGGAAGGGGTCCCAAGGAGGAGGTGACGCTTTCCTTGCTACCTGTGCTTTAGGTACTATAGGGAATGACATGACTTTGGGATTTTGCAAAGGGGATGATGCAGTGCAAGGTTTCATGAGCGGAAGGTGACTACAAGTGAAGTAAGGCAGCTCCCAAAGCAGCAGCCTTGGGATTGAGTAACACGGTCATTAGAGATCGTGAGTGCCTGTTATTACACTGCTTTTCATCTCCGGCATTACTTAAGTGAGGGCAAGAGCTGAGCTCCCAGCAAAGGCTGTGCTCTACCACCCAATGTCCTGGACTGGGACACTACTAGCAGTTTCACTGATCCAGCCCTGAAAGGGAAAAAAACCACCCAAACAAGTCAGCTGAACCCTTCAGCAGGTTCAAACCGAATCCATAGAAGTGCCAAGATCACAAAATTATTCACTTCTCTAGGTTATCTGTCCAGTTCCCTGCAAAGACGGAGCAGGGAAAGCGACTAAAGCAGCAGCTTGCCCAGGGAAAGTCTGCTTTTCTAGCAGTGTGCCAGAATCTAAGGGGCTGGGGGCTTTTAATTAATTAAAATGCCCAGTTCTAAGAGCTTTTTCAGCATTAAACTTGAGACATTTCCCTCTGCCAACCCAGACAGGAGGCGGCGGCCGGGCTGCCTGGCAGTGCCAGGTCCAGGCAGTGATCCTTCAGCCCAGAGGAGGTTCAGGCAGATCATCACATTCCTGGTCAATTACTCAAAACCCACAATATGACTTTTATTCCAGATTTATATTAGCTGATGGAGTATAGATTATTCCTAGTCTGGCATAAAGCCACATACAATACAAATTTAAACTGGCAGCGCTTTCTGAGTCTGCAGAACAAGTTTACACTGGATCTGTGTTCGGTACCACAAGGCGTTAGAGGTTTTGGTCTTCTACCAGCAGCCTTAGAGCTTGATTACGTCACTGAAGAGCAGCCTCCAAGCCTTAGAATGAGAAGAGTCTCTTCCCTTGACTTCTTAATTCAGACAATTGTCAGGAATGTTGTGAAAACCTGGCGCTGTCCTAACCAGGCAGAAGCGAAGCAACGCGTAGGCTCAGGCTGGCTGTGTAAACACCACGTCTTGGTGAAACCATCGTTGCTGCCACAGCAAGCAATTACAGGAAAGTCAGAATGGAAGTGGCACCTGTGAGCTGTGCCTGCCCCAACCCCACTGCTCCGTCAGGGCACCCACCGCAGGCATTTCGCTTGCAGGACAGAAGGAGGGTTTGCGAAGCACGTAGTAAGAACAGCACACGCACCCCGACGTTAGCAGGTTCATAAAGGGAAAGGGATGATTGTGCACAAGAGTTAATCTGTCCAACACAGCCTACACGAAGCAGACATTCCCTGTACTTCAACTGCCCTAGAACTGTGCCAACGCACAGTTTTTACTGCCATGCTGTTGCTGGTTTGTCCTTTCTGTAGTGATGAAGGTCAAATGATACGGTTTTTTTCTCCCTTTCAGAACACATTCAGTCACAACTACAGAAATGAGCACATTTAGTTATGCACAAGAACATTTCTTTGGTACAGCCCAATATGTGGGACAGCACCCTGCAAAATGCAAGTAACCAGAGGATGCTTCAAATCACACTTTCAAAAAAAAAAAAACCAAAAAAAACCCATTTTCAAGATAAGTTAAGTCTTCTTCAAATCAGAGAATCGTAGAGGTTGGAAACGACCTCTAAGATCGTCCACTCCAACCGTCCGCCCTACACAACCGTGCCTGCTAAACCATGACCCAAAGTGTCACAGCCACACATTTTCATGCAGAGCATCACAACAAGCTGAAATCCTTATCAAAGGAGCTATAGGACACTTATGTTTGTTCAAGGAAAACCTTGCAGACAAGAAATTCAGTGAGGGCCACTAATTACATCAGAAAAACATCCAGCTCAGGCAGTCCCTTAAAGGCAGGCGAGTGCTTGGAGAGGATCAGAGGAAGAGTATCACGTGCTTACCCTGTTCACACTTTTCCTTTGTATCTGACTATGATTGAGGTTCTTCCCGAACCCTAACACAACTTCAAACCCCTCTCTAGGAAGAGAGATGAGAGGAAAAATAAAAGCAAGCAGGAAGAAGTCAAATTATTACAGAGGATAAATGGAACAAAATGACAGAGACTCCTCCTAAACAGAGGGAGTGAAAGGCTCAAACTGGAGAAACAGCGATGTCCGCAATGCCCTGAAGGACAGCCCCACCACCAAGTTCTGCCTGGAGACCGGACGGCACATGAAAGAGAAAAGGCTCCCTTCTCTCAGGGCTACCGTTGGGCATAGCAGGGCAAGAGCAAGGAGACAAGGAGGGCCTTCAACTGGAATATCAAGCAAGCTGGTTCCGTGGTCTAAAGCAGCACAACCGCTTTGATGTTATCACAGCGTAACAGATTAAAAGGAAAGCCTTCCTCTCCCAGGAAAAGTGTCTTCCACCAACATTTTATCCCTGCCCCAGTAACTACATGGCAAGTGTTCGGAGACAGAACAAGGTTCTCATCGAAAAGATATTTTTGCAACTGGGAAGAGCAGCATTTTCTGTATCAGTTTCCCTGTGGGACACACCAACCTGTTTCCAACAGTACTTCGGGATAACCTTGCAACAGGGCAAAACCAGTGCACGTGTCAAGGAAATGGAAATCCAGGCTACAGTTTGTTTCACATCAGAGACCAAGCTCTGCAGCAGATATTTTTTCGGTCATTCTTACTAGTATTGTTCACTTTTTGAAGATACACATCTTTTAAGGATGTCTATTTCAGTACCAGCCTACAGGTCTAGAGCCAGAGCCTGCTACTACGGCTCACCGCGGAGCACGGACCACTACAGGACACAACCAACAGCAGGGCTGGTACAAGGGCTGTCAGGCAGAGTCAGACCAAAAAGGGTGGCTGAAGGCCACAGAGTTTGGCCATCTTGAGTCCCAGTTGTCTCTCCAGGTCCAGCACAGGCTGGAGCAGCAGAGATCCAAATGGGAACATTCTTATCTCCTTCCTACAAGATACTTCCAGTGTCCCTCCTCTGCTTTGCTGACAGGTGTAAAGCACGTCTTATAGCTCCTGGCCATGTGAAGATCTGCATGTGCAGCTTGTAGGACTTGGAAGATTGGCCAACTCTGACCTACTTTTTCCAGATTGTCAGGCTGGAAAAGGGGTGGAATTTGGCTTGCGTTCCTCTTGAAGCTCCCTTGCAAAAATCAGCTCCTGCAGGAAGAGCATTACCTGATGATTCTTGAATAGTTAAATCAAGGACACTACAGCTAAGTCAGGGTGTAAGACCAGCCAGAGAACAACTGGATTAGTCCTGACTGAGCTGCTGTAACACAGACTGCTCTGTCCCTGCTCTAACACAGGCAGGACAGTCTCCAAAGCACTCCCTTTATCTGCCGGAGGTTTAAGACACCACTCGTGTGTGCATGAGTCAGCTTCAGCACCAACAACTACAGCTGACAGCACGCACAGCCCCAGGGAAAAGGGTGTACAAAGAGAGAAACAGTCACTGGAACAGCATGGGACACCACCTCGACTGTCCCTCCACGTGGCTGCAGCAGATCCTGCAGCCAGGGCCAGGCTGGTGCTGCAAGCAGGGCAAAGAATGCCCTCACCACACACCGCTCCTCCTTCCCTTTGGAGGTGCAAGAAGCAATCAGGAAGCACATCAGCAACACTGCCCCAGTGGAAGAACATCTCCTTGACTTGCGGGGGACGTCTACTTGTTGCAGCAGCGTGGACCAACCCTGCCAAGAGAAGCTGCTTTCCACCTCGCACGTTTTGCAACCAGGGTTGAGCTCTGTTGGCAAGAATACACCCAACTTGTTTATCTGAGCAGCCTAACTACAGCGGAAATACATCCTTAATTCCAGCTGGCTGGACAGAAGATGGGATAGTGGCTGAGCAGAATGCCACAAGCTATCCAAACTTGAAATGTTTTAAAGGAAAAAGGCCTTCCTTAAAAATACAGTGCCCAGAATTACACTGCTTGTGATTATAACATCAAAAATACAGGAAAGAAATACAAGCTGCAAATCCAAGAGAGGATTAAGGATGATCGGTGATCATGAAGATCAGAGTCATGCAGCTGCTTTCCCTTGCAGATGACACCTATGCTTTTGAAAGCTGGCACAGTTAAAGAAATAAATAGACCTCTAAAGACACAAGACATATTTTACAATGCTTCCTCTGGCCCAGTTTTTCCATCAAACCCCTTGGAAAATCCAGAAGGCAACAGACCCTATGGAAAGAACAACCAGTTTGCAAGCATTTCTCTTCCAGAATACTGCAGTTTGAGGTTCAGGTCCTCTTCTACAAGTTCTTATACTTTTATGGAAGTAAGGAAAGGCTTTACAGCACGGTGCGGTATCCAGAGTAGATCCAAAACTAAATATCCACGGCTTAGGAACTCGCTGCACAGTGATGCAGATTGTCCCCCTGCAGTCCTTAGAGAACACCATGGTGACATAGGTTGTCCCCCTGCAGCCCACAGAGGATCACAGTGGAGTAGAGATGGCCAGAGCAGCCTGTGGAGGATGTCACTGTGGAGCAGGTAGATGTGCCCTGAAGGAAGACCCAGCCCTCATCCAGCTCACGCAGGAGCAGAGCCAGGAGCTGTGACCCACACAGGAGCAGCCTCCTGGCAGGAGCTGTGGCCCATGGTGGACTCACACTGGAAAAATCTGTTTCTGAGGGACTACACCCCATGGAAAGGGTCCATGCTGGAGCAGTTCTTCAAGGACTGTAGGGAAGACTCCTGCTGGAGAAGGTTGTAAAGGACTTTGTGCTGTGGAGGCTCATCCAAGGAAAAGCATGAGGAAGGAGGAACAGCAGAGACAATGCATTATGAACCGACTGCAACCCCAGTTCCTCAGCCCCCTGCACCACTCAGGGGGGGTCAAGAAGAGTCGAGAGCGAAGTTGAGCCTGGGAAGAAGGTAATAGCCTCAAGATGTGCCAGGGGAGGTTCAGACTGCACATCAAGAAGAATTTCTTCACCAAAAGGGTGGTCAGGGATTGGCACAGCTGCCCAGGGAGGGGGTGGAGTTGCCATCCCTGGAGGGGTTTAAAAGACAGGTGGATGAGTTCCTTAGGGACAGGGTTTAGTGGGGAGACAGGCACAGCTGGACTCTACTTCAGAGGTCTCTTCCAACATTATGATTCTAAGGTTCAGGGAAGAAAGTGTTTTCAGTTTTATTTTTAACTATCCTACTCTGTTAACTTTAATTTATTGCCAATTAATTGTATTTTCTTCAGTTGTGCCCGTTTTGCCCGTTACAGTAATAGGTCAGGAATCTGCCTGTGCTAACCTTGAGCCAGGAGCTTTCCAGTGTATTTCCTCCTCCATCCTGGTGATGGAAGAGCGACGGTGCCGCTTGGTGGACACATGGTGGTGGCCACCAAAGGTCAACCCACCACACATCTGCTGCAGTTGCTCATCTCCCAACTCCTCCAGCCCATGAAGAGACTCAGCCAGAAGAACAAGCGCAGCTCTTGGAGCAGCAGTCACTCATGGAGAATTTAAGCCTTTTGGAAGCATAGAGCTGCACTGACTGGGTGTTGACAGGACAGAACCTAGAGCAAGGGTGTCGAACTCACAGCTCACTGTTCTCCTGCTCCTGCAGCATAACACGCATCACACGCTGCACACGTGCCCAGTGCTGGCAGCAACACAGGGGCAAGGAGCTCAGTGCTGCCACTGGGTAGCTGGGCTGGATTCAGCCTGCGGGCAGTGAGTTTGACACCCCTGACCTAGAGCAGAAGAGACACCTGGAGAGGGACAAGAACAAACAGTAGAGGAAGTACTGCTGTACAAAGGCAACAGTAAATGGGCAGATCCCTGAAGTGAGAAGGGGCTTGCACAAATTCCTGGCAAAGAGAGACTCTGCTCTCAGAACTCCCCCCCCAAACACCCCGGATCACGTGCTCTTACAGTAATTCATCACCCGATCCCACACACACATTCCCAGAACAACAAACTCGTGTCTGTAGACTGGCTTCCTTCATACGTGAAAAGCATTTGCAGGGAAAATTTCTTATGATGCAATTATTGCCATTCTTGTTTATTTTTATGTGCTTTATCAGTAAGAAACCAAAGCAGCTGCTGTAGCTGTACTTGGATGCTGGTATGAACTAGATTTAGATTTGATTGCTTGTCTTTGTCCAATCACTCTACAAAAAAAATCTTAAAGCTTAGAGAGACAATGGGAAATCTCAGCCAAATAAAATAACAGAGGACTGGAAGCTGTCCTAGCTCCTGCTTTCTCTGTTGTTTCAGCCACCCAGATCAGCCAGGACCCTAAAAATATGTCTTGAATCAGCAGCGCTGCATGTGTGAACTGTTCACTCAAGGAAACACATTGCCTGTGGAAGTTACAGCATAGTAGGCATTTCTTATCAAGTTTTGAGGATGGCACAACCATTTATAGATAAATCTGGGAAAACTTGCCTAAAACACTGCCTATCTCACCAGCCTGGGCTCTAGGAGACAGCCTTGTGGCTAACAATGTCGGAGAAGTCTGGCCCCTCCACAGAGTTGGGGCATCACGCACACCAGATTTCTCATCTCAGCATCCTTGAGCAGAGTGAGATCTCACATCCTTAAGATAAAAAATATCAGACAAACAGCAGAATTATAAGCACTTCCACCCACGTAATTACTCAGATCTTTCACAGCTATTCCAGAGAGTCCTGGAAAGACTGATACGGAAAACAGAAAACATACAAAATGTCTCACGCTCCCCAGGACCTCCATCACCCCTCAATGTAAAGTGACCTCTCACCCTTAGAGTAGTCTTTATCCACACAAAGTAGAATAAATTAACAGAATAAATGAGGAGAAACCCACCAGCAGAGTCAACAGCACGGGAGAGACACTCAGGTAACCCACCTCAGCCAAGGCATCACACATTACATATCATGGCCACCCTCCCTGGTAGTGAGCCCTATCCTTGGGATCAGAAACCCAATGTTGAAGGAGTTTCTGAACTTTCACAAGTTACAGTTTTGGCAAATAAAATTAAAATGTATATCTATTGGCTCGCATGATCAACCAGAGGCCCTCCACCGCTCCCAGCTTCATGCATCTTCACAAAGTGTTTAACGTAGTTACTGATTTCAAACATCTCCCAGCCCCAACACACCAGGTTTTGTATATATACAGGCAATAAAATCATTTTTCATTTTCCTAAAACAGAGCCAGGAGCAACAACCTTTTCTTTTTCACTGCTGGGGATTTGCCAGGGCTCCAAGAACAAGCCCCGGGAACTTGGAAGCTCACCCGGATACCCCAGACTGCAGGGGTAGCCTCAGGCTATGTAACTCCTTCAGACAGGAAACCAAGCAGGTTTCAGTGGCCCTTGAGCCAGTTCTGTCAGGTTTGACCAACGTTAAGTTCTTCTTGAGTAGCCTTTTGGTTTCCATGATTCAATAAGGTAAGTGCTTAGTCTGGAACAAAACCAAATTGTATTGGTGGATAGTTGGAATTTATACTACTGGATCATGCTTGTCCAGTGGCGAGGGGAGAAGCACACCAGGGTCTTCTGGCTTTCTTCATTCTTTCCATACTGTGGGGTCTCCATTTCAATGCCCTTTCTTCCCTTCCCACAGTCCCCACAGCAGAGACCTCTGTGCCCAAGAACCCGTCGTTCCATTGAACCCATCCCTTTGCATCTGCAAACCTGCGAGTGCCTCGTTCTGCTCTTTACAGCGCTATCCCCAGGGTTTTTAGATGAATACTGTTCCTGAGGCCACCAGGATAACACCCTGTGTGCGTCTTTCCTCCACCCCATAGAAATGCTGAAGAGCAATTCCTTCTCTTCTGCCAGGGCTTCCCTCCCACCTACCTCCCAAGTTTAATATCAACCATAGACTCTAATTGTAGGAATCATAAGCAGAGCCGTGTGCCAGAGCAGCTGCTCTACTTTGACCCCAAAAATGGTTTCCAGGAAGATGTTGGGAGAGAACCAACAACACACAAAAGGGCCCTGACCAGAGAGCAGGAGGGAGGCACCACCCGTCTCAGGCTCCACACGAAGCACCAACGAGAGACAATCTGACAGCAAAACAGTCAGAATCAAGGAAGCGGGAATATTCCTTCTACAGATCCAGCCAAGACTTTTCATGGGTCATTCTTCCCAGTGGTTTCCAGATCAGCTGCAAAGTCCAGCTGCAATAGAAGAGGTGCTGGTGCCTTACATAGCCCTCCACCAGATCTGCTTATCAGGTTTGGATCTTCTTTCTTCTTCCCCCCTCCTTACTGCATTGACTCAGCGCAGCCCCGGGCTTCTTCCTTTTTAAGTGTTCCCACCACCAAACCACAGCCTTTTGAAGATACAGCAATTGCCAGTTTCACTCTGCTCGGAGCAGCACTTCCAACTGAGCCAAAAAACTAAGTGTAGGTGTTGCCTGCTGGTAGGCAAATTGTTTACAACTCACTCAGGTTTTTTAGATCAATGGAAAGGAGGAGCAGCAAACCTGCTTCCCGAGTTAGAGCCTGTGAGCAATGAAATGCCTACATTGCCCCAGCTTTCACAAGCAAGACAAAAAAGCCACCAACCCACTACAAATCCTTTAATGCATGACAAGCCAGCTGTGTCATCTCCCCGTGCCCAAGGCAACAGGCTCCTAGAAGAAAGAGGCAAAATAGAAAAGAGAAATACTCACGCATGTCACCAATCGCTCCTTTCGTGACATTTGTGGCTTTCCTTACTGTCACAGTGAATATGTGTGAATACTGGTGTTCCACCTGGAAGTCAGAGAGTTAAGAGGCAATTAAGCTCCAGAACCAAAACCACCTATCAAAATAGGTTTCATTTTGTCCAAAAAACAGAGGGGGAAATCACCCAGTCAAAATGTAAGTGAAACTCATACTGGATAGAGCATCTTAAAGCTGAACTGCACCCTGTAGCTTTACTGAAAGGTCAGACCAGGGTTGCTTGATTTTCCTGCAACCACACCTACTAATCGCAACGAATAACACTCCTCCTTCTCCACAGAACCTGCTTGGAGGCATTTCCTCAGTCAGGACAACTTGGTACAGCATGAAAAAAAACAAACTCAGAAGGGGGATATTATACTGAGCACTTGTCTTTGTAATTACCGGCCCCCAGTAAAGAGAATGGATGCGATTAATTCAAAGTACACATTCTGGAGCCACATGCATCCTGTACACGTGAGGATATGGTTAATAATGCATGGAATATACTTTTTTTTTTTTTTTTAACACATCAATATTCAAAGTGCAAGTGTCCCTAGGACAGAGGGAAAGTGAAAAACAGGCTGTTAAAACATTCACAAGCGAACTTTGTGCCATTTCTGGAGCTTCCTGTTTCCTGCAAAGCCCGAGCACAACAGCAGGAGCTGCCTTTCTAAGAGCAGGCCTGCCCGGAACGAAATGGGGAAGCAGAATAAGGCTTGAAATTAAGAAACAAAAGCAAAAACCTTAAAAGAGATCAGTAACTCATCTATTTTGACTTCATCTACACATCCTTAAGTTTGGTCAACCTACTGAATGTCACTGTGGGAACACCACTGCAATGCAGCCGTCCCATACCCTTACGCTGGTAATTCCGGTTGTGGAATTCAGGCTGTGCCTCAGGCTTTCTTGCTATGTTTTCACCTGGATGCTTCCTTTGGTTTGGGTCTGTTTGTTGTTTGGTTTTTTTAAACACCTTTTTAAAGGAACAAACAGATAAGCTAACAGAACCTTCTGACCCACAGGAGGCTTCGCTTGCAGTGGCACATGGCTCCATTTAAGCTACTGCTGGACTGCAGAAAGACCTTCAGGTGATCCTCACAGCTATTTCAGAACTGGTTGTTTCAGCCAAGCCTCATTATTTGCTATCTACAACATGCTTACACCCAAAACCTGGAACCAAATCAGATGCTTCCAATAGTAAAACCAGAAAAATGACAGTTTCTTGTAGGATGTATGTCATTTCTTTCAAAAAAAATAAAAGAAAAAAGCCAAAACCAATTTTAAGGACAGCAAGAGTGGCTCATGAAGTAACCACTGAGTCAGGATGCATTAAAAAAGCCACAGATAGCAACAAAGCCCTCCACAAGTCTGTAGCTGAGAGGTCTGCAAAGGCACAGCCACGTCACCATGGCAAAATCCAGAGGAGAAAAACACCCACAGTGACACTGGGGGTGTGACTTGACTGCAGACACACAACTGTTCCATCTTTATTCAGGCTGGCTGTGATGAGTGCGGGAGGCTCATTCTGCAATGGGCTGCTCAGCAGTAGATTTTGACTATCTCGTCTTCCCCTCTAAGGTGTAGGAGTTGTCTGGTTCAAAGAATAAGTCAACAGGCAAGGGGAAAACTGTGGCAGTGTAAACTACAGCCTTACAAGTGTTGTACCGAAATCATCACTGCACAGCAAGTGGTTCACCAACCGCAGTCAAAATGAAATCCAGCCTCCAACCAATTCCCCCAGCTGGGACTGTTAACACACCTCAAACACCAAACCCCACAGAAAGGGTTTAGATGTGGGAATGCAAACTTGTTCCGAAGCAACACCTATTTAAACAGTTTGCCTTGTGCTGGCATGAAGGCAGAACAACGACTCCAGGACATCCACCACCTTTTGTGTTGCAGCTTCCAAGAGAGGATGGATGACTGGGAAGGGAAGTTAGGGGTACCCCCTCCCTGGAGAGGATCAAGGTCAGGCTGAACGGGGTCTTGAGCAACCTGGTCCAGTGAGAGGTGTCCCTGCGCATAGCGGGGGGGGTTGGAACTGGATGATCTTTAAGGTCCTTGCCAACCCAAACCATTCTACAGGACTTCTCCCTGAACAATCTTTTGCCTTCGCAACACAGCAAAACAAAACTCAGCATTTTCCATCACAGCAGGGTAGATGGGGGTGGCAACAGCCAGTACAGCTCAATAAAGATACCCCAACTCTGCCGTTTGCCCTTGTTTCAAGCGTTACAAGCTGCAAGTCCCCAGAAAACGACTCTCACTGTCCCCCATTTTCAGTTTGCTTCTCGGAAGTGCTCAGAGTTGGTTGATCAGCGTGTGCCACCTCCACACGCACATCACATCGCTCAAGTGTGGGTTTCACTGTGCTCACACAGACCGGCATGGTGTCTTTGTCAGATACAACCTTGTAATTAAGAGACACAGCTGAAAGAACAGACACACCACCCTCCTCCTTGTTCTCAGCTGTTAAGAAAGAGCCTGTCCTCACTAGAGGCCACAAATCAGAGCTCACTGAACATTTGGCAATGGAGGACAGAGTTATAATTAATCTACAAGGACGGGCCGTGGGTGTGCTGGTTGTAGTTCTCAGGTGCTCTATGGAACTCCTGTGCGATTCCGGTGTCCCAGTGTCCTGGCCTTAAGACAGGGATGCTTCAAGATGCTGACTGATAAAAAGCACTTCTGAAAAGTCATCTTCTCGCATCTCCTCCTCACGAATCTCATACGCCTAAATCAAGACGTTGATTGGCACAAGGCCAAGCCACCACTCAGTGGTTTCAGCAGGACAGAGATCACCACTGCTGTTTATCACAGGTGAACAACTGTCTTGCTAATACTATCCTAGAGCAGCTTTTTGTTGATTTAAGCAGCAAACCCCATCGCTCCAGCTGCTGCTCTGCCAAGAAAGTTTAGGCCAGTTTAAAGATCTGGCATTCTCCAAAATGAATGCAAATAGACAGAGGTCGGGCAAAAGAGAAAAACATTATCTTCTTTCCCCACGCCTCACCCAAAATAGCGCAGTGAGGCTTATCATTATAGAGTTATTAATATTTGGCCATAATCACACACTTGGAAGAAACTTGCAACTACTAAAATAAACCATCTCCTTCTTAGTAATAAAAAAAAGTAGACAGATACAAAGGAAGATATTTTCTTACCCTAAAATAAATGTTTTTTCATGCAATTTAAGTGCTATCGGAAATTAAGGCAATTTTCCTCTTAGGACCTGGTTTCTAAGGGTAGTAAGACACCTCAATGCCCATATTACCAGCTGGTACAGCTTTCAGAAGCATTTTTTTGTTAGTATTTGGAAAGACCGAACTGTAAAGAAGTTAGGTGCCCCGGAAAATACCACAAGAAATGGATCAACTCTGGATACCTTCATAAACCCAGCCTGAGCTGGTTCAGATGACTAAGCTGCATTTTCTAACGTGATTTACATTCATCTTAAGTCTTGATAAAAATCTGTACATTGCCAACTCCTCAGTTACTGATGAAAAACAGACAATGTTGCAATGTCTATGTGATTTATACACCAAGTGGAGCAATATCTGCACATCTTTAAAAATTCAAGACTGGTTAACAGTTTCAGAAGCTCCCAATTAACTCAAACCTGAATCTTGGCATTCAAGGTGACTGAGCTTTACGTGTTTCATTTCCCTTCCTCTTCCACCATAGAGAGGAAAGGAGAAAAAAAACAAGTGTTCCAGATGCCCTCTCTGAACATAAGTCTTCCAAATTACAAAAACTCGTGTACAGCATTCACTGTTGACTGGTTCTGCCCACAAGGTTTTCCAAGTATCCTGGGCAGCAATGGTTCCCTGATGATCTCATTTCCCCTACTGCACACATCACTGCATTTGTGCGTGCATAAACACCGTTACCTTCCCACTATGGGACTGGGAAACACCACCACGCTGAGATGTCCTAGCACACAGCTGGGTTTTCCTTATGACCTGTGTGCACCTCCTGAGAAAGCGAGGGATTAGCCTGCACTGAGTACACTGCTTTTCATACCCCAGAGTGCCCAGTCGGAGAACGTAACTCAATCAGGAGAGACACCCGCACAAGAAATGCCCATCAGGAAGCTCTGGCATCGACAGATTGCATCAGAAGTAATTTATTACTTTTACTTCTGTAACACTGGGGACACTTGAGCTGATGACTGGGCTGGACACACGGCAATGTTTGCCTATAACAGATTTTCATAAAGCGCTGCTCTTCTTTTACAGGGTATCCCAACTCAAAAACACCTGTGCCTACACACACACAAATGGTACCTTGACATGATTTTCCCCGTTGTTATAATATTGATCCCCCATATCAATGTAAATGAAGACATTAGGCATTTTAATTCTTTATTCTCTGAATCTAAAAGCATTTTGGGAACAGTCAGTTCTGTCTGTACCTGCCATAATTTTGTGAAAGCCTTGATTTATGCCTCCGAGTCTTTCCTAAAATGTAGGGGGGGAGAAAGAACAATAAAGAGGTCAGAAAACACGTAACAGTCATCAGGAGGAGTTTTGGAAAATGAAGAACTGAGTCTTTTAATCCCTAACACCATTAAAAATCCAAGACTTTTGCATTTATATGAGCCTGCTGCTTTTGACTGCTCTAAATTTCAGTAAAAATTTCTATGCAATTTCAATTTTAGAATCAAGAAATCTCAAAAGATTTCCATTCACTCTTTAAGGAATTATAGGACCAACTCTTGCACTAACAGCATCCCTTCCTGCATTTCTACAGTAGCAGTTCTGCAGCGCCAGAGGACTGTACCTGCATACGCTTCTAAAGCTGCATGGTGTTCATGCCGTTATATACTGGTATTGGAAAAGGTCTTTTATATGAATGATTCGATGAGATGTAACCAAGTGCCTCAGAGGCCTCTTCCATAAAGGTACAGGCCAGGTCAAATATTCCATCCAGGAGAGGGCACTGGTGCAGAAAGGAGGAAGGCAGTGTGTTAACACTGTTCAATACAGACATGGACCTGAAACTTGTCTTTACACAGCAGCACTCACGGAACTACGGAGTGAGTAAACCAAGCCTCACTTCTGCTGGCTGCAAACTCATGTAAAGGATGTGACTGCGTGGGGTGGAAACCACATAATTGATAAGAGATCACTTCAAGGAAGCACACGCTGTATTTTTAGCAACTTTAAAAAGAGTTCAACATTATGACGAGTGTATAGTAACTCCCTCTGAGCACATCACTTTTCGCACCGTGAGATTCTGGGACTGTCGCGGAAAGTGCCCAATACGAGCACACCCAGCTCGTTCCAAGATTTCTGCTTGAGTAGGAATTGCAATTGCAGTGTTTATGTTGGAAAGTCACTCAACGACATGTGTGAATATTCTAGCTGACAGCCGGCATTCAACAGGCTGCTGAGCCACTGCACTGGCAAAGGGCACCTGTGCTCCTGCCTCCCTTCTCCTTCCCTTGCCCCTCCCGCTCTGCTTACACAACGTTGTGCCCACATGGTTGTGTCCTCCCCTTGGGCCAGCTCGGACTGCACAGAAATGATCGCTCACTTCAGTAACTGGTAGAAGGGATGCAGCAGGCACCCCAAAATAAAGCAGGAAGGAGGGAGCAGGAGCTGCAGGCAGCAGTGTATTGGTGAGCAGCACACATCGGTTCACCAACACCTTTGAGTTTGCAGGCTGTATTTTAATTCTTTTTGAATCAACATCACTGACACACATTAATTTAAGATGTAAATATCCCAAATTGCCAACTTATTCCTGTATCCATGGTGACAAAAAGGGAAAAGAATTATTTGGTAACGAGAAACATACAAAATTGTACCGCAAGAAAGAAAATTAAAACATGATGCTGCTTTTGCAGACTGCAGTTCAGTTTGACAACGAGCGCATGGAAACACCGGCACAAAACAGCCAATTAGAAACACTTGGAAGAGGCAAGTCCTTTAGAACCACCCCCTAGGGCCCTGTACCCAGGAGGCTGTTAGGAGCCTGTATCCCATTTTGGCTTACACAGTAACAACTGCACTCGAAGCAGAGATGTGCCTTCAAAAAGCCTACTGATTCAAATGAAATTGGAAAGAGCCACATCTCTGAAGAGATTTGCACTAACCACGCTTATTTCTTTAAGAATTAACAGGAAAAATAGACGTTGTAGCCTTAGAAGAATTTCTAACAGGGTAGATTATATTGTCTATATATTGCACAGTTGGACTTCATGATCTCAGAGGTCCCTTCCAACCTTATGATTCTATACAAGATAGTACATATTATACAGGACAGCATACACAGAGTCGAAGCTACTTACCACAATGTGTTGGTAAGGATCTATGACTGACATTTTTGCCTTAATTTTTATTTGAGACAATTGTCCAATGTCTATTTCAATTCCACACAGAAGAGGCTTCCCAGTTTTTCAAAGCAGACTTCCGTATGACAGATCCTTTAACTATTAAATAAAGAAAGACATACAATGAAAATTTTCGTGTTCCTAACAGAGTAAATCAGTTCCTCCACTTTAGGAAAGTTCCCACAAGTCATTTGTTTAGCAAGGACTCGATTTCATATAAGCTACAGAGCTATAGATATTTACTTGCCTGAACTGGAGAAATTTCTTGTGCTTATTTCCTCTGCTTCAGGGTAAAACCACGAACAAAATATCTCGAATTCCAGTCATTCAAGTGTTTCTAGCAGCTCTACAGAGAAACAAAAGAACAGAGCAATTGTATTTATCCATTATATTCAAGTGGATATGCTTTCATGCATTGCAATCCTAGTTAAAAAAAGAGTAGTGTTTAGTTAATTGCCTTTTTAGCAGCGACAAATTCTTTGTGTCCGTGCTTTGCTTCTACATTAAGATGCTCACACAGTAGGACAGAGGATTTGGCATCGTTCCTACAAGGATACATCCTGCACTCACACCAAGGGCCACGACTTTTGGAACGGAAAAGCCAGTCAGAGAGCACAGGTACAACAGCCAGCACGCGCACCACACAACCACAGCCCTTCGCACTAAGGGCCTGTTTGGCCATTTTAATGCAGGTTTTCACCCACCTTCACTATGAACGCTTTTTCCTCCAACAGCAGATTTCTGAAGCCACACCTCACTGCACTTGAGAGAAAAATTCCTGCACCTAACCTGCAGCAACAGCGCAGGAGAGCTCACCTGCCAGCTGCTCACTGAACCACAAACGAGCAGCAAGAGTGCCCTCTGTAAACCTGGGAAGGGAACTCCTGCTGAAGCTGTGTACAACCTCCCAGGCCACCCCAGGCCAGAGATTCACAAGACACTTTGATGGGCAAACTGCAAACCAGCTGGTCAGGTTCAAACAGGTTCTTCATGGGCCAATGCTTTCTGAACCCTCTGTGAAGATTTCTACTGAAATAAGGGTCCACCAGAGGCCTGAAACTTCAATCAGTACACAAAGAGAGGTTATTCCTTTCTGCATCTCTAAAAGACCATGGGAACTGCCGGACTAGATCAGGTCTGAGACAACCGAACTACGGTCAGACCTGAATCATCAGCAGAAGCATCAGAGGGAAAAGAGAAAAAGCACCATGTGAGGCTTGGTCTTAAGGAAATATTGCCAATCCTCAATTTGGAAAGGGCAGAATAAGCCCTAAAGAATGATATTTTATGGCACTCCCCGAACCCTTGCTCTTGTGCAATTTTGTGCAGGCATTTCCATAAAGATTTTGTTTCGATACGATCACTGGAACATTACGATATCCTGTCTTCAATCCTGTCAGCCCTAACCATAGCTTGAGGCTAGGAATTACTCTGGGTTTATTTATTTGTTTTTAATCTAAGGAACTCTGAACAAGGAGAACTTGAAAATACATTCAGTTCATAGTTTTCACTCAAGGCAGCCCAACACCAGGGCAGCAGGAGGAACAAACCATCTTCACCACAGAAAGCAAGGAGCTTTTCAGATTAAAGAGCTGCAACACACAAACCCACCGTTATTTCTCCTACTGCAATAATTGCAAAGACTTATTTTTAATGAAAACTCTATCAATAGACATATTGTATAGTTGGTTTGCTATATTCAAGTTTAAGTAGGACCCAAGGAGAAAATAAAGTATGACACTGGAAAAGCTTCCTAAGCACGCCCTGCCGCATCAGTCTGAGGAGCTGCTGCAAACTTCAAAGGCAAACGAGAAAATGGAGCAGTGAGGGTTAATCACTGTAACAAAGAGGAAGCTTCTAAGTCATAAAACTGAGCACACACCATTTCCCCCAACAGCAGAGTCAACTGCCAACAAGTTAGGGCACTCCTTTTCAGCAGGCAGATGATGACACTGTTCTATCTGCAGAAATAGGACAATAGGTTCAGCACAGCCCGGTTCAAGTTATTTGCCTGGCATCCCAAAGGCAGAGCTCCCATTCTCGAGACCATTAATCCACTGGTTGACAGGCTTAGACATCCTCTTTTCCCACAATTCCCTGTCTCATTTATTTCAACATCTGCAGGAAACACATTTGTGACCCTGCAAACAAAAGCTGTGACTACAGAGACACAGCAAATCCCTAGGAGCCACCTCTCCTGGGTGCTGGATGAGGCAAGGATCGTGCAGGCAGACAAATACACAACCACGTAATCACCGACTGTATCACAAACACATGCACACACTGTGAGATAGACACACAGGCAGAGCCCCTGAACAGGGAGAAAGGGCTAGAGAACAAGTAAACCCTGATGTGACACACACAGAGCCCGGTACCCTGATTTTTCATACGGCTCCAGCCAGCAGCAGGAGATCCCAGCCCTAGTCGTGCTGGCATTACTCCAAATCGGAGCTCTTGGTTTGCTCTCTCAATCGCAGTCATCCAGGTGTGCCAAGCAGAGCTGGGTACCCAAAGACAGGTACCCAGTGCCGTTTCAGACATGAGTGCACTGCAGCACCCCGGGGCTGCCAGACAGGTGGTACCCATGGTCTGCCAAAGCCAGCAGGACACCTGAAGGGGCAGCAGACACCTATGTTTAAGTGACTTGAATATTTATGTCCTTTGCAGCAGAGTTAATTAAAGTTAGTTATTTGACCCTATATAATTGCATCACACCCTTGGCAAGCTGGCACTGCATCACCCACAGAGTTTGGGTTTAGCACACTGATGGCATTTCTGTATCTAAAACCCACCACGCAGCACAAACAGCAGCTTCCCATCACGCTCATCCAGAGCCACAAAGAAAGCCTTGGAGAATGTTTACTTCAAACATCTGCAGTCAACAGAGCTGTGATCCCAAAGTTATGTCACTTAACACTGCCGCTATAAACCATCCAAACCCACAAAGCCTGATGGAAAAACCAGCTCCTTCAGGACTGGGTCCCAAGCGCACGCAGAGAATGGAGCTCGAGCTGAAGCTGGCAGCAAGGGGAAGCAGCACCTCTGAGCAGATCTTCGAGGACCCTTTAATATGATTAACCTGCATCGTTTTTGTTTGCCTGATATCTGGTGGCATTGCCTCGGCCATGAACCACGCTGTTCCCAGGGCTGCCAGCAGCCCCTCCAAGAGGGTCAGCAAAGCACCTGTAACCCCACCAGCACAAGCTCTGCCAGCTCACACAGCAACCACCCAAATCAACGAAGGTGGCCACACCAACTAACACCACGCTTGATGTCCTCCTGACAAACAGCCACGGCACAAAACAGCACCGCAAACACAGGGTTAGGGAATGCACAGACAGCTTCCCACTAAATCCTTAAATTTCACTTTCACCCACAAGCCAGCCCCGCTTTTGTCAGCCCGAGAGCGTTCAACTCTCAGGCACAGCGTCAGGCACCAAAAGAAACCAGCTATCAGGGGAGAGGTGGATCGCTTAAATCCGGACTCTTCCGTGATCTCAGCTCACTTTCACTTGTGGTGACGGATGGAATGGCTAAAGGATTATTGCCTCTGAAGAGAGACGAGAGCAGAGCAATTCCACAAAGCAGTTACACGCACACACGGACAGAGATCATTACTGGAACGTTTTCATTCTGTGTTGATCCAGTACATTCCTACAGATAATTCCATTTTACAACATACATCAAGGACAAAGGGCAAGGAGAATAATTAAATTTTCTCTTTTCGTGCTGAGTCTCAGCCTACTTCTCAGCTACCCTCATCGAGCAGAAGAGCTCTGAAAATGAGTAAAGCACAGCACAGTACAAATATCATCACCAGATTACATCCTCAAGATTACAAGTCAGATCAGAAAAGGGAGTTTTGTTCATATCAAGCTGACCGATTCTTCATAAAAATCAAAGACAGGGACAATTAAAACATACGTGAATAAGTGTGACTCGCAGGTACAGTCATTAATGCTCCATCTAACAGGGCAAGAGCAAGGGGTACAGAATAAGCTAAGTACTGACTCAGGCTTTGGGTATGAATGTCATCGTCCATTTTTATCACATCAGATTACAGAATTATTTATTTACAGATTGATCCTGTGATTGTAGATCAGAAATAACAAGCCATCTGTTTTGACATGATTTTTCCTTAGCATTCTGGAAAAACCTCAGTAATGTTATTTCTTAATTTAGGTCTTCCCACATCAGAAACCAGGTTTACCTCTCACCCCACGGAGCCCCTGCGGAAGCGCAATGACTGTGCTTCCCATGCCTTGCTAAGGGAGCATGGGTGAAAGGAGGGGTTCCAAGCGGAGAAGCTCAACCTTTGTGCCACATTTTTGGAGGATGCTCTGGGGTGGGTTTGGAAAGGAAGCTGACATGGCATCAATAGCTAGGCAGGAGATCTTATGGTTGGGAAACCACATCTGACTTCCTGCTAAGGAGGACGTAACAGATGAAAAGATGGGTGATCTTTCTGAAAGGTGACCCGTCAGCCTGTAAGCAATTACTGAATCCACAGGTGGCACAGAGCAACTAACACTTCCTTTCAGTGGAAAGAGAGCTCTAGGAAACGCCCTAGCAGGGCTAAAACTCCGGAGATGTTGCAGAAATCTTGAGCAAGGTAGTGCTAGTGCTGGAGGCTACTCTTGAAGCCAATTCCGAGGAAGACAGGGTGTTGAAATGATTGGGCTAGTTGCCTCTATTCAGCTGCCCAACACCTCCTGGAGAACTCCACGTTACAGTAACCTCCGGTAATAGGAGACAAAGCTTGGTGAGTCAGGGGAAATCAGAACTTGTTTCAGGAATAAACTTCATTAAGCTAAGCTTGGTCCAAGAGGGAGAAAAAAAAAAAAGTCTATTTTACACTCCGCAAGGAATGCCCTTACCGACAGGAATGGCCAAGAGGCTGGAAGCATTTCTGCCTGAATACTGGCCCCTATTTCACATTGGTCATGGAAGTTCCCAGTGCATTTCCTATCCAGCCAAGTATTGTTTTCACCATGAACACGACCTACAGACCTGAAGAGGCAACAGATTCAGGGCATGATTGCTTATCCTACAGTTATACTGCTTGCACAAAGGAGAGTGAACGAGAAACACGTGCTGCAACAGTCTGAGAGGTTATGAGAAAAAGCAGTGTCATCCTCCACGGTTCTACTGCATGGCCAACTCCCAGAAATATTAGAAAGCAGAATTGACTAAATTCAAAGTAGAGTTCATTCATCTTCAGAATGAAAGAGCTCCCTGAGTTACCAATACCTTTTTACATAACTTTTGCCTAATGTCTCATATTTTACTTCAACTGAAATTGCATTGGTAATGAAAACCAGCCTTGAATGTTAAAAAAAAAAAGCTCAGCTGAGGTACTCAAGATTATTCTTATTATTCTTTAAAAATGGCAAAGATCACTGTCTTTTTCATTAGAAATACAAGCCACAGGACAGATATTTTGCAACTCTGCCATCTAAATTTTGTCTAAAAAGCTCAAGCAGCTGATCAGGATTCCTCACCACGTAGGCCAGACTCCCTGTAGATTATGTGGGAGCCAGCTAGCTTGTTTTTCCAGCCACAAGGCCAAGAACCAAAGAATGTGAAAAAATCTGGTGGAAGCTCCATGGAAAAGAATCTTTAGAATATATCCCACATAATAACTATTACATTGCACAAGTCCACCTGTTATTTAAATCAAGAAGACAATCTATGCAGACCATTTGTTATACACACACTGCAATTAAAAATAGAAATTAAAAAATCCCCAGCATACCTGGAGGATTTTGGAATTTAGTTATTTATCCCATAAATCAACTTTTTACGCATTACAGTTATTAATTTAGGGATATTCTTTCTTTTGGAAGCCCAGCTTAAGGGAGCAGAGAATACAATCTCACATCTGAAGACAAAGGGTGCCCTGAGTACCTTGCAAGTTTGAGACATCACACCAGGCTCTCTGAAATGGAAAAGCTCCACAACAGCTGACAAAAATACATTTAAATAACTTCTACAATTAAATTATATATATCTCACTTTAAGAACCACCACTGTCAAATGCTTTAGGGCACCAGATTTAGACTGCAAAGATCTCAATCCAAATCTCTCACCCTCCCTTGGTGAGAACAGATGTCATGTGACTTCTAGATATTTCCGGGCCAATGTCTTTTAAAGATTTTATTAAAATAATGAGAGTTTGGTTCTTATATATCTTTAAATTGTCTACCCCTTCATTCCTTCTTTTGCTTCCCTGCTGTAAAATAAGAATGGTTTAAAATTAAGAACTTAAAAAGAATTCCTAATATTTTCCCTACAGTATTTACTGTTTGACTTTTTGAGAAAGAGAGAAGCTTGCAAAGCTGCTCCAATTGCAGAGGACCATCCTTCTGCGTGACAGCTATGCAGAGTCACACACAAAAGAAAAACCACAATCACAGCTAAAAATGCAAAGAGTGGGTAAAAATATCAGTTGGCTTCTGTTCAGGTAACTCATGTCAACAATAAGAGAAATTTAGCTGAAAGTCAGGCAAACGTTTCCTTTAAATACATCTTAAAGCTCTTTTTCAATTGAATTTGTGAGCAGAGCAAGTTACCCAAACAGCTCCTTTTTTCTGGATTTCCTGGCATGAGCCAAACCACCGGCCAACACACACACAGGCTGCCGTCACGCCGCCGCTGCCGGGACAGGACGGAGAAAGGGCTGCACTCAAAAGGTGTGTTTCGTCATCCTACACTCAGCGTCTGCACAACGTGACTCAACGCTACAAATGTCGCGTTCCGCTTTTGGATGGGTTACTCAAACCTTGCGCTCCGGCCACCGGCTGCAGTGAAGGGGACAACTGTGCTGCGCTTCCTCCGGTCGGTAGCACTGTAACATTAGAGCGTGACAAAGGAGCCAGAGTGACTCAAGGGATTTGTCAGGACTTTCTAGTAAAAGCAGCCATGAACAAACTTCTGACACTGAGATTTTTCAGCCTCTGGTAAGCAAAGAGGAAAATTCATATGGAAATATTGTACGGCTGTTGCCAAGCTGGAGTTTGAGTAATACAAACACGTTTCGCACACACACAGACCAGGCAGACGCAGACAGCCCTACTGCATGTCCTTGAGGGGAGACACTAAAAGGTAAACCTGCACTATGAAAGACTTCTTTGCATTTTTCATCTATAAATACCTCTGTAACGATTTGATTTAATAAAAAAACACTAGACCTAACAGGACAGCCCAACTGCCCCATCCATGTTTCTAGGAAGCCTGCAGTGGGACACTGTTGCACTGGGAAGCACATCAATAGCAGGTGTGTTCATCTTTAACTGCTGGCTTCCACACAAACAGCCCGGGGCGCCACGCAGCCAAGCCTGCCACCAGAGACGCCCAGCCCAGGACTGGGGCACCTACCAAAGGAGCTCCCAGGCTACCAGGGAGCCGAACCGATCTCAGCAGCACATTTGAGGGGTTTTATTTTCTCTACAAATTCAAGCAGGACTTTGTGGTGCCTCCTTCACAGCCATCCTCTGCCAGCTGGAGAGGGTAAGCAGCAAGCTATCGTCCTGCTTGGTGACCACACAAGGTGGCAGTTTCCTCTTTCCAAACCATGCCTCTCGACTTCAGAGGCTCTTGCTGCTCCCTGCTCTCCTCTGCCATCCACGTGCTAGCCCTCCAGTGCCTGCACCTCCTCTTTTCTGAGGGCTATAGTAGCAGCATCAAAATGCCTTGAATTTTCTGTTCCATCAATTCCATCAACTTCAGGGTAACGACTGCAAAAACACCGAGCAGCTGCAAGAGCCCTAACGCAATCCCTCTGCGGATTTCAGAAGAAAGCTTTGAATTGGGTGATGCTTGCTTCCTTTTTAGACAGCTCTCTCCAGTGCTGCTGACACAGTCAAGCCTTGAGAGGATGAGAGGAAGGATCTAAGTCACTATTAATGGATGCATGTTACCAACTAAGGCTTTGGAGAGGAGATAAAATTGAAAATAACTTTCCAATAATTGCACTAAATCATAATATTCTAAATTTATCATAAGCAGGAAGATACAGCAGATCCGATTCTGCCAGTACCAAGAGGTCAGCTGCACCAAAGATTACACAAAAACAAAAACCACAGCCTAACACAAAAGCAGTAGCCGCTCCCTACCCAGACCTTCGATGTGGCCTTCAGGAATGTGATACAACCCAATTCACTAAGGAGCCGCAAGATGACTCAAGTCATAAATGGACAGCAATCAAAGTCAGGAGAACCCCCAAATTTACATATTCCCTTGTTAACACAGTTTTGCAAAATTTGGGACATAAAGGGGACTTCCATGCTTTTCTCTGAGGCACAGAGGAGCCATCAGCTAGAGAAAGTTCTGCAAGACTGCGATAAACTATGACTACTCTCTTGCCAAACTGTCCCAGCTTTTCACGTAACTATTCCTTCAGACACCCAAGGTCTTGCTCCCTCCCTCACCAACTCAGACTCTGTTAAAGCACCGGTCGATGTGCTCGCTCGGTGCTGAAAGGGGAAAAACCACCCCATATTCCCAGAGGAATACGGAGAGGAGACGTCCCAGCACTGTTCAACGGGAGGGTTTGTTCAGGAAATGTCAATTTGTCAAAGCAGAAAGCTCTCAGAGAACTACATTAATTTTAATAAAACCCCTTGTGGAAGAGTGCGATCACGTTTGTACTCCAAAGTGAACTTAATTCAAGCAACCAGTCTGTGTGTGGCCAGGTCACTCTCAGCTGGGCAAGACACACATTCACCACCTCCCCACACCATTCATCTCGGAGCAGATGCACAGATTCTGGTCACGCTCAATGCTTGCTCTTTCCCCAGCTCTTCATTTACACACGGCGAGCAACACCAAGAAGCGGGATTGCCCCCAAACCCATTTGTTTCTGACACCACCACCTAATAAGATTCACTGCAATTAGAGTGGCCATATTTTCACAACACTCTGGATTTTGGGAGCCGAGGGGCAACATCTAAGGTGAGACTACAAGACACAAGTTCAGGTTTTTATACACAATTTAAACTCCAATTTGACTTAATGATGAGAAAGATGCTATTTAATTTCTCTACATGAAAGACATCCTTATAAAAATTAAGCCTGTATTCATTAGGCTCCAGGAGAGTTGAAGAGCTCATTAAATTGACAAGTTTGGGACTCCTGGAAAAATTTCAGTATGAAAAGCAAAATAAGGCTTGCAAGTGTGTCATAGTTAAATGCAAATCGATTACTTATCAGTAAGGTCTGTGTAAGCACGTGCTATTCAAAGTGGAAAATGCCTGACAGATGCAAGATGTTGGTAGATCTTGCAATTAGTAAAGAACTGGGTTTCATTACTGTCAGCAAAGACATCACACCAACTTCCGACATGAACCATAAACTGCCTAGTAAAAAATGAGTCTGAGAGCATCATCACTACCTGTAAAAATGAACCAGTTATAAAAAAAGCTAGGGCCTGCTTCCTAGCATTTCCCTCTGCGACGCTGCACAAGCTACTGCTACTTCTCCAGTAGCACCATATTTTTCCATATTAAGGTGACAGTCCCAAACCACCATGGTTGTGGAAATTAAGCAGTTACATGCCTTTCTCAAAAGATAAAGGGGTGTTGCAGACAGTGCTATGGTTGGAAACCCACCATCAATTCTCTTTGGATTAGGAGGAAAAAGGATTCAAACAAAATAGCAGCATAAGAATAGTTTAATATTTTCTAGAAATTGCTTATGTCAAGATACAATCAATATTGCAGAAGCTCATTCAAGCAGGCACCTATATTTACAGAACTTTAAAGAACAGAGTTGCCTCAGAAGTGCATTATCTGACATAATTCTCCATTACTTTATTTCTAAAAGATGGTACACAAGAGAAACAGACATTTCTAAGTAGTTACACTCCATGGGTTGACACAGTCACTGTCTCCCTAAAAGGATGTGTAGCCCCAGAGGTTTTTCCCAACGGGACTGCAGCATTAGGCAGCAGCTGCAGATTTTGCCCAGAGCTGCACTTTTGCATGTGGAGTCCAAAGGCACAACTCTTGTGGCAGAGCACGCAAAGCCAGGGCTCAGCCTGCGGCGAGAGCTTCCCTGGGTTTGACACAACTGCTCACCAGTGGGGTTTGCTTTCCCACCGACTTTAACGGAGTTTGAAACAGGTTAAAAGTGAACCCTCTCTGTGGAGGCATTTATTTTTAGCAACCAAGTGACAACGCGGTAAGCGAAACGCAGCAGAAATGGAACTCCAGTAGCTAAGCCCCATTTACAACCCATATCCTGGAGACACAGGCGTGGTAACAGGGAGGACAAAAAAAACCCAAACCAAAGCAAAACACCTCCACGCTGCACCTACGAGGCTTTCCAAAAGTCACATCCTTGTGTTGAATAAGTCTGGCCAGTGCCATGGACCTGAGAGGATGCAACAAGCCCCTACAACTGCATTCACTGCGCTTCCTACTCCATCACCTCCATCTTCCTCCACGCTCCACTCAGTCCTGTTCATCAGACTGCTCTTCTAAAATGCAAATCCTTGGGGCTGGGACTGCCACTTCTTACAAAGAAATAACACATTTGCACAGATCTTAGCATAATCTGTGTGTGCAAATAAATGTACAAGTTTATAACCACCATAAGTATAAAGGGATAATCTATTATAAAAGTGCACGTCCCTACAGGTCTTGGCTAAGGATGCAAGCACTGCTCTGACTGATAACACCAGCAGGAAGAGAAACAAAAGTTTTAATGATTTATGCTGAGATCATTTTAGGGAAAATACCAGATAAATATCAAAGCTGAGTCAGTTCAATGGCTTCACTATCAGATCACCACAAAAAACACAAATTGAACTGAGTCAAATCACACAGAGTTCTGAACTTGTGTACATGGAAGTTTTTGACCCTCTACTTTGTCTCTTTCCTAAATCTACATGTTTACTGATGGAAGTTGGAATAATGGGAGAGACAAGGATTCCTGTTTGCTAACAGCCTACTCTATTTCAAAAATTATGCTTTCAGCACCCTAAGGTGGTGAAAATAAGCAATGAGTAACAATTAATTTAGTAATTAAGCCTATAAGTGCCTGTCACAGTAATCTGTTATCAGCAGATGAAAAGGAGCTCTGTAGTCTTTGCTCTAAGCTCCAGGATGCAAGCTTGCAGATGACACCAAGCTGGGTGCAAGTGGGGATCTGCTTCAAGTACCCACAACAGCTTCAGCTCTGCTGCCAATGCTGACCTCCAACAGAAGGTGCCCCACACCTGAACACCGCGTGTCAATTAGCACAGGCTCAAGCAGAGCCACTTCCTACTCCTCCTGGAGCGACGGGCACCTGCAAAGTCATGGCTACGTCACACTGGATTCCATCCTGTGGTGCTGCCAGGAAATTAGGCCAAGGAAGAGAGCAGAGCTTACCTAGAACATCACTGATGCCTGCTCAAGGGCTTTGCAGGAATACTTCCAGAGAACAAAACCCAGGCTCAACCCATACTCAGTATTTTTTTGACCAAAATTTTGAACCGAAGCATACACTAAGGCAAAAGCAGATTGGCTGAAACATTCCCTATTGTGACTATTTTAGAGAAGTTGACAAAAGAAATCTATTCAAAGTATTATGAAAATTCAAGAAGGGCATCTTATGATAAACGTGGTCAACAAAACACATTCAAGGTTCGAAGAATTAAGTACGTGCGCTTCGTGATGCAAAACCACATTAGAATATTTTTCTCTTTTTTTTTTTTTATTTGTCCAATTCTTCCAAGCAAAACAAGTCATAAACAGCACCTGGCACCCAGAGTCAAACTGGTATTTTTCCAGTGCAGCTTAACTGGCCACGCAGGAGGAGCTTAAATTTTGTGATTCAAGAATAAATATTTCCGTTTCCCTTCAGTTACACATCCCTGCAACAGCAGAACAAGAGAGTGCCAAAAGGTGGTCAGTCATATAGAGACAGCAGTAGCAGACAGGCACTTAACCCCAAACTGTCTTTACGAAACCTTCCCTAGCAGAAAGAAAATAAACACACCAAGTTTAGGTTCATAATTTCTGAAATTCTTCATAGACTGAACATCTCTTGGTAACAACAAAGCCGCTGCTGCTACAAATAGGCTGTTTCATGAGGTACACCTGGGCTTACCAAGGAGCAGAAAAGCATCTTCCTGCCCGGGACCTCCACTGCAGGTCAAAGCCCTACCTGCACCACTTCTCATTTGGGATTGACTCTGCAGCTGGTTTCAGAGTCTGTGTGCCTTCACCTGTAAGAAGCCCCCAAACTGAACATGTTTGCATTCCGCAGCTCAGGTGGCCAAAGGGACTTTCCTTGATGGTACAATGCAAGTGCCAATGGCCAGGTTCCGATGCGGTCACAGCACCGAGCGACACCAGAGCCTTGGAAGCTCTGGTGGCTCAGACCCAGTGTCGGAGCTGCTTGGGGAAGGGGATCAGCTTTGAGGGACATGCGGAGCACAGCCATTCATGCAGGAACTGGTCATTCCACTACAGCAGCACCTGCTCCCAACGATGCAGTGGGACGGGATGTCAACCAAAACAAGAAATTAAAGCTCCCTACAAAGCTGAAAACAAGAGATGATTGTACTTCTACTACACGCTAACAGCACACCTGCCACGGGTCACAAACGGGAACTCGTGCCCACATTTTTTCATAGAATCGCTTGGTGGGAAAAGACCTTTGAGATCACCGAGCCCAACTGCACCTGTTCCTGAGCACCTCATCCACCTGCCTTAAACCCCTCCAGGGATGGGGACTCCCCCGCCTCCCTGGGCAGCTGTGCCCGTGTCTGACAACCCTTTCCGTGAAGAAATTTTTCCCGATATCCAAATCCGAGCCTCCCCGGAGCGACTGGAGGTCATTTCACATCGGCGCCAAGGGGAAAGCTGCTGCCGCGGGCACTCTGGGACATCCGTCCCCGACAGACGCGCCGTGTCACTTCCCTACAGATTTCAACACGCGCTGCTCCATCGCGGGGAGGGGGGGGCGGGGGAGTGGGGGGCTTCCCCCCCCGTCTCCTCGCACCGCACGGAGCCGTCGCTCGGCGCCACCAGGAGGAGGCAGGGGCCGGACACACCGCGCTCCGCACCCCAGCCCGGCACCCCCGCACACAGGTTCGGCCCGCACCGTGCCCCCAGCCCAGCCCAGCCCTATCCAGCTCCCACTGCGGGTGCGGGTCCCACCGCGCCGCCAGCTCCAGCCCAGCATCCCCGCACACGGGGCCGGCTCCCCCCGCCCTCTCCTCCCTCCCCGCCTTGCCCAGCTCCC